>JANZLD010000006.1:28861455-28892955 GCA_026413575.1 Erythroxylum carthagenense | reverse complement strand
AACTGAGATCTGATTATTTTCAGAATCCAAGGCTGACAATGTTGTCGAATCGAGCCGATTCAAATGTTGAGAGAAGTTCTAATACATAATAATCACGAGCAATATGACGAACTACCAACGCATGCCATAGGAACCTCATTCACTAGCATATTGATACTGTCAGTGGCTTGTGATGTGAAAGGGATTAAAATGGATCATGTATATTTATGTTTGCTTGGTGGAAACTTATATTTTAAATATTTGAGTGCTTAATTAGAGAGAGCTTTCCCTCGATTCAAGGTGCTTAACTGTTAGCACAGGTAGAGTAACATAATCCCTAACTGCAAGAACTATCATATGGTACAACGTCAGTTATTAGACAGGAAAATGGATGTCCATCTATCTGAATTAACACAAAAGCTGGATTAAGACAAGAAAATGCAACTCCTGACCCTACTTACCACATATAGAGACCTTAAAATCCATCTCGTAATCTATAACCGAAATACCATACCACACTTATAGGAAATATTATGTAGACATATAATGATTGCCGTCAATACAGCTATCTTAACCCGTAAAAAAATGCTCCATCCCCCAAAAGAACAAAATCATGAGAAACCAGAATACCAAACATCAGGAATATCTTGCACTTGGAAACAAAAATAATTTCACTGCATATTACAAACAGTGCACATGCATATAATGAGAAAACGTAAAGACAAAAGTTGCAATTGCAAATACTCACTTATACACCGATCATGATCAACGTCTTTGCCGTGAGAAACCTGGGGATCCCATTGTTTGTGAGTTATTGTAGTTTCTGCTGCGAGATTCCATTGATCCTTTGAAAGCATAAGTAGCTTTGGCTGGTTCTGGCACCAAGTCCAGGGGCATTGATTCAGCAAAGCATGCTGTGTTTATCCGTGTCCTCTCAAGCTCATTTTGTAGCAATCCACTGCTACATTGCTGCGCAAGAGCCTGAAAAACACCCACAACAGTGTAACCTCGGCTTCAATATCACAGAACATTGATTATAGTTGTCTCATGAACAGCTAATTTACTAATTTCAATGAGGGAATTAACCATTATCATTTGCATCAAATAATGTGATGCCATTTTTATTTTTCAACTTGAGATCTGTATTAGTTTGATAGCCATTTTAGCACCATTGCTTTTAGTTTCCAGATTTTTTCAGAATCATGTTGCTTATGGTCACATGAGGCCGCCATCAATTAGATATCAATCACTTAGTCAACTTGATTGTTTTCCCAAAATAAAAAATCTCTAAAGACACAATAATCATATCATAAGGGACATGATTCTTACAATCAGGTCATCTGGAGATACAGTCAACCCTAGCTGCCTGTCATCAGCAAGTGCATCTTCACTCCCACGGGTTGATCTGCGCTGATGCCCTGGATTTTCAATTCCTTCAGCCACATTCTCAGTAGCTTTCTCCAACAGTATTCCTTGTAAAGATTTTAGAGACTCCCTTGCATCAGGTGTGAAGTAGGGATTAAATACGGCCTCAAAATATTCAAGCTGCAAAATATATGTTACTATGGGGATTCAATCCTTTCACAAAATTACACAGTACCTTCTATCATTATAAACTATTACAGAAGCAAATAAGTGAACAGCAATCAGCATGCATTCCCAGAAAACTAGACAATGTCGATGTCTGTACGACATGGAAATGAAATAAATTGATCATCTCTACCAGGAGAGCTTGGAAAGAATAATCAACATGAAATAGCAGTTTAATTGAAAGAGGAAATAACCAGATCAAACCAAGGAAGAAGCTATGACTGGAAAAAAAACAAAAAAGCATCATATGCAGTACCTCCAACATGAGCTGACAAAAACCATTTGCATCAAGTGATTGGAGATCTTTGCTTTTGTTTTCATGGAGAAGGCTCAGAAAAGTATCGACTAGACCTTCAATAAGAATGCCAAGTGTCTTGTCTAACAGGGGCTTAGCACCGGTAAAGACCTGTGAGAGGTAAACTATAATATCTATAATTCGGAGATTAACATGATGGAATGTAGAAGCATTATTGTGCACATGGGCTGCATAAGTCTGGCATTGATGTCAATAACAGATATAAACTATAAAGTATGAAGAAAATGTAGTTTACAATAAAAATCCATAAGGAAAATATCAACATGTCTATACACCATAAAAATTACAAATTAAGTACCTCCGAATGTACAGCTACTAGAGTATGCAACAATTCAACAGCTACATCACGCATACCCTGCAAGAGAGGAGCATTGGTTAAACTTATCCACCTCAAAGCTGCATCAAGGACCAGTGGTACTGACAAAAAGAAATAGAAGTAAAACAAGTGAAAAAAACCAGCTATGCACAATTAGATTCTCACTTTAACAGCAGGCGCTTCTCCCCATTGAACACCAGCATTCAGCAAATAATTCACAGCTGCCATTCTGATAACATTGGCCTGATGAAAGAAAATACATTCTCATAGACACTAACAGGATATTTTAATGGGTTTTTATATAAGTGGATTCACGCAAGCACAACTTTGAGTAAGAACTTCACATTATGTTGAAAATGACATCGAGTCCCATGCCACCATTACCATCATCCTAGGAAGTAGGCGTATGAACACAAATAATATTCATACAAAAATTTCACAAGAGTTACGTTCCATTCCCTTTCATTTCTTTTCCTGGCATGATCAATTACATTATTTTAGAGGTTACAACATTACCACCCCACAACTCAGAAATCAAGAAATGGACTAGGGAAACACCAGGAAAACGCAGAAAGACCAATATATCGCACTTGCTATTGGAATGTGATATCCACAAAGTTTCTCATCAAATATGAACCATGATAAAATATATGCTTTACCTTGGCGAAAGTATATTGTTCGAGGACTTTCTCTTCAAGGCCAGAGAAAGAGGTCACTAAATCTTTTATGTCACTGTCTTCATGATCTTTGTCCCTGCAGTAGAAAAGGCATGTGAATGATTTGTAATAGCAGTGAGAATAACTATAAAGCCATTTTGAAGAAGGGGAAAAACAGCGAGCAAGCAAAGATGATTAGCATGGACAATAGCATTCTACTAGAGGAACCATGACTGACTTCATCCAAACAGTCTATGCAATTTAAATATAATAATCCCCCCACTCATGGTTAAATGAACCAAACAAGAACAAATTAAAATATATAAGACTGAAAGGATCCAGGTTGGTATAACTAACATATCACAAAACACGTCCACAAACCAACTCAACAAATTGGACTGCACTCCCAGGACTGATCTAGACCTAACAAAATACATCAAAGGCTAGGGACTGTAGCTTGACCAGTTATTGCATTGCAACACAACCATACACTTCCAATGAATCATTCATGCAATGGCGATATGTCCTGCCATGGAAATTTGTTTGTGCTTTATGAAAAGAAGGGAAACTTAATTACTTACCTAGACTGTAGCCAAATACTTTTATACTTCTTGTACAGCTCGCGAGAAAGGTATTCCTTACAATACCCTATGTTACTTAATACCATCAGCAATTGTTGATGTGGATCAACAACACTTCCTGAGATGTTAGATGATAATTTTTCATTGGATTCATTAGAAAAGCCGTTCTGCAAATGGAGACTATCTCCTGATTTCTTACGGACAAGTTCAGTCCCAATATACTCCAGGTGACCTGGTCAACAGGTATAAAATGGAAATGTGACAAAAAAATTAATTTCAAGTGGTTACTAACATCGAATTGAAAATGGCATCTCCATACCAGCAAAATCTAGGAAAGAATTTAAAAAGGCAACTCTAACAGATTCTTGAATTTCTTGAAGTTGCAGAAATATATCTTCTGACTTCCTAGCTTCACCCCTTAATGTTTGAATCATCCTGGAATGGAACATATTATGAGACAGTTAAATATGTAAACTTGTTTATCCAAAAGTAATACTTCTCAATTTGATTGCAACAAGAGGAAAGTTTAGTCCTGTGTTTACTTGGTATTTATTTATTTTCAACCCTAGGGGATAGTATTCGAAAAGCATAAGAGTGATAGAATGCAACAAATGAAACCTCAAAATCTGCCTCATGAAATATGACATTACAATCACTATATAAAAGCTGGAGAGATGAGGTGGTTCAGATTTGAACTACGCTTGGACTGTAGCACTGAATGATCCTATTTTCCATCATGAAATGACTAGAATAATATAGTTAACAAACTTTCCTGTGAAATTTCCTGTTCAGTTCTGTGGCACAGCTTTTGACCGGATTTAGAATTTTCAAAAAGTTTGATTAGCATTTATTATTGGCAAATGATGCAATTAGCACTATATCATAATTTTTCCACCCCATTTCAAAGGTCCTAACATCCCTTGTACGAGTGGATTCAGCCTCATATCTTTTGACATGCAGGTTATACAAACCAAAAAAATGGCTGGAACTAATCGTGCTTAGACTTGATAGGATTTGAAGCAGTAGCACCATACGACTGGTGATAATCAACTTAAGTAATAGCACAATAAGTTCCACAACATAAGGTGAGAAGTCAGAATGTAGTCATGAGTTCTAATATTGAAGAAACTGCATAACTTCCAAACTAGGAATCTAAACTCACAAAGTCATAACTTCGAATGGTCAAGCCTTTAGTATTAATACTAAGTATTAGATGATCAAGCCATTAGTATTAACACTAAGTACAGCCTTGTTGCATCAGATATTAAACCCATAAGCCACTTAAAATAATCACATAATGCTCCAAGATCATTAAGCTCCAGCAACTTACAGACTGATCTGGTCCATTGCTAAGGATATTAAGGAGCGGAAAGCAAGAGGTAAGTAAGAGATTGCATATGGAGATTTATTTCTTTCAAGAACAGACACTGGAACCAATGTTTCTTCTTTTGATATCTCTTCAGTCATTGCCCGCATCCACGAGCAAAGTCTAAAGATATATAACTTTGAGAGCTCTGCCTGAAGAGTTCTGAGTGCCATTACTGTCACAAAGAAGTGAAAAACAATGAGAATTTGACAACTTGAAGACGTCTACTTCAGTAAGAGTTTACACACCAGCACTAGGTGGAGCTGATTCTTTAGCTTCAAAAGCTTGGCAGGCTTTGGACACATCCTCAATAGCATCACTCATATAAGGCTTGAGAACATTTGATTCTTCTAGATCGCAAAAAGCGCTCTGGACCTGCATCACCAGGAAAAGTCTCTGGCTGAGTACTGCCAACTGTTTGTACATATCAAATATAGAAAGCTACGGAAGGGAGAATAAAATCACAAACCACAAGGTAGGAAAAAACATGCTCTCCAGCAGATAGAAAACTACGACGATACCACCAAATGAAGATTTACATATGTCATGAAACTAATACTATCAGTTTGTTCCTCAAATTGCAGTTAATTTTGGGAATGAAATATGGTGTCAAAGTCATGCTTGAAGAATTATTGGCCACTAATCTATCTTTCACACTCATTCAACAAATAGCTGGTTGAACTTGACAGAATTATTTTTTAACCTAGTATGCGTTTAAAATACAACTGAAGAGATTGAAAGTACAGGCTTCAGAAAAATTGACAGGAAATGGATAAAACAGACAACCATGAGAAATTGAAAAAATCCCATGTGTCCAAGAAAAAAGAAGTTGTAGATTCATGAACATCTTAATAAGATAAAACAACAATGGGACTACTTGCCCCGTGATGCAACTGGTCATAGTGCACGACATTAGCACAACCCCTTATGGAACACATGAGGGAATAAAAAAGGAGTTATGTTTTCCAGCTCATACATATAATATACCCAGAGTATTAAACATTTACACAACCAGTGGATGGAATTTACACTTTGTCTCCTTACCATGCATAAAGTAATTATTGACTATATTACATTCCTAAATACCCGAATAGGCTTAAGACAATAAAGCTTATTGGATACACTCCCTAAGTAAACAACCATTTGAGAACGTTTTCTCTCAAGCAATCAAAACCCATAGAACATGTATTCCATAACATGGCGGTGATGAGATAAATCCAAAGGAACCAAGAATTTATATAAACTATAGATACTTTAAAATTTAAAGTTGAATCCAAAATTACTGAGTGAATTGTTAAAATAGATACCAGCCCGTCTCAAAAGTAACATAGACCAAATCATATCCCATAGTTGGTCATTGAATACTAAAATATTAGATATCAACTTTAGTGTTAGTTGAAATTAAGCAGGTAAAGATGGGAATAGCATGTGTTCAGATTCACCACATAATCAACTGTTTATCAACTTTCCCGACACTTTAAAGAAGGTTCCATTTATTGTCTACCTCTGCAAGTGCATATCTGTTGTTCATAGAATCTTTAAAATATTAACTAAAATCGATGCAGATAATATCAAAAATTCAACTCACCTTGACTTCATATGCAGAAATAGTGTTGCAGATCATCGCTGCAACTTCATCAACAGAATGTGTTGAGTACCTCCCATCACCAACTTTTTCCTCACTCTTATTTGCAGAATTGTTGAGATTGGATTCAGTAGTAACATGGGAAGACTGAAATCATAAGATCCATCTTCAAAATGGGTAGCAAACATTATACAATTTAGAACAATAAATATTTACATGGACCATTTCCATGCAGAATAATAGGAAGAGACAACAAGATAGTAAGGGTTGGCCCAAAACTTGGAGAAGAGGTCAGGTAAAAATGTGTCCGGTGAATCTTCTTCATTCTACAATCAAGTAACGAGGAATAGAGGGGGAGATATCTAGGGAAACAAAAGAAATTAAATTTATACAGCTCAATGTTTTATGTCTCCAACCTACTTTAAATGCCAATCATTAACAATACGTACTAACAGAATAAAGTATCCATATGCAAGTTAAGAACTAAGATGAAGGCAACATAAGAGTACCTTGGCAAATTTACCACTGAAAGCAGAAACCACTACTTTCCAAAAGGCCGGAATGTGATGAATAAGTACAGCACTTAGCCTCCGAATGTATCTTCCTAGAAGAACATCAACTTCTTCACCCACCATCTCTATTAACTCTGAATCTAGGGGGAGAGTTTCAACTTCCATAGAGAGGGGTTTGTCATTATCCGACTGAACAGTGAACGTAAGTTAAAACCATTATTCAGTATGAATCTGTTCATACAGTACCTACACATGTAAAGTAGTTGTTCATTAAAAAAAAACAACTGTGCTTACAATCTTGACTTACTCTTTGTTGAATTTGCCTCCACGTTGCATCAGAAAGCGCTCTTTCATGCATCTCATTATGCAACGTTTCCATCCTAGATTCATGATCTAACGTGCATTTTTCAAGTAAACCTCGAATTCTGTGATTCTGCCAAAGGATAAATTTTGAGAACCAACATGTTAACCTACTTGCACACTATATTGATATAACTTTTGTTTTTTAAAAATTAAGGATTTCATTGATTAAATAAATTTACATCTTGAGTACAAAAGGTCGAGGATAATCCAAAAGGTCTAGATTACAAAGAGTTATAGTTCCTAGTAATCATCTACATCTTGATATCTAACAGGTACTTATGAGACAACATATACCAGTATTACTCCAAACTCCATCTTCTCTTCGTACTACTTGATAGATTTGCTGCTATTCCTCTTGCTAACATGGCCAATCTGCAAAGGAAGAAAATGTCCTAAAAAACCATTTCAATGCTTCGACTTTGTTGTCTAAAGATATTGCAATTACGCTTCTTCCAAATGTAGTACACCAAAGCTGTCCAGCTTAACTTAATTGCTTTGAGATTAGCTACATTATGCACTCTAAGGTTCCCCAACCAAGTAAAATTTTCACTCCAAGAGTCCATTGGTCTGTCCATGTTGAGAATAATCTGCATTCGATCCCAGACTTGCCTAGTATATCTGCATCTAATCATAAGATGCTCCAGATTTTCCATTTCTGAATTACATAAGTCACAATGTAATGTGTTAATAGAGAACTTGATCCTGTCCCTCGTAAGCAACCCTCCATTGATTTCCATCCATAAGATAAACGAATAAATTGGATGGATGTCACTATCCCACACTAGCTTTGTCCACTCCAGCCTTGTGTTTTGCGAAAATTGCAAAAGTTTTTTGCATGCTTTTGTGCTGAACTTCCTTGATTTATCTGCTAGCGACTGAATTTCACCTTGTTCTCCTCCTTGGCATCTACGCAATTCTTCAATTATGAGGCCGACACTTCTATTATTATGGAATGGCCATATCCATTGATTGTTTCTAATTAAAACACTCACTTTAGTTTCTAGATTCACCACCAATTTCAAGGGTTATACCTCTTCCACTTGATATAGGGGACCTTTACAATGCCAATTATCATACCAAAAAGACATGCTTTCTCCATTCCCAATCCTATGGAATACTTGTTGTTGCATCCATTTTGGTGGGTTGCATCTTAGGCCTGAGATCTCTTGAAACTCCATTACTCGCAAGATTAAATCTATTAAGTTTTTCTCAACTCTACAAAACTATAGCAAGTCATCTGCAAAAGCTAGGTGTGTGATCTTCATACCTTTACATCTACTATGGAACTGGAATTCTAGCTGCCTCCTTATATTGCTTGCGAGGAGAGATGATGAAACCTCCATGCAAATTACAAATAGGTAAGGGGATAATGGGTCCCCTTGCCTTAAGACCCTCCTTGCTCTGATCAGGTTTGTAGGTTGCCCATCTACCAGGATTGCCATAGAAGCAGTGGTTACACATTCCTCTACCCATTTTCTGAACATGGGAGGATAACCTATTGATTCCAATCAATTAAATAGGAAGCTCCAATTGATTGAATCATAGGCCTTTGGAAGATCCATCTTTATAGTGCAGTTCCTCATTCTCCTCTTAGTGTTATACCCCTCAAGCAATTCCTGACAGAGTAGGATATAGGTACCCACTGATCTCCCCTTGATGAATGCATTCTATTCTGAGATGATTATCTTTCCCATGCTTGCTCTAAGTCTATTAACCATATCTTTGTGATAATTTTGTATAGAAAGTTACAACTGACTATTAGCCTGAATTATTCTAGCTTCCTTGCATTGCTTTGTTTAGGAACAAGGCAAATAAACATTTTATTCCATCAATATCCCGAGTTTTTGAAAAAATTTCCCATTGTACGAATTTGGTCTAAGGGCGTTACTAAGGCTCATAGAGAAAGTAACATTTTTTATTTCTTCCCTTGTTATTTCCCTAACCAACTCCAGCTTGTCTTCTTCATAAAGCTTTTTAACACCTGCTAGAATCTCCTCGAGTATGGCCCTTGTTGCCATTACCGTCCCATAGTACCTAGTAAGGTACTCTAAGGCAACCCCCTTCTTACTTTTTGGGTCCTCATGGATCTGTCCTGCTTCATTTCTAGCATTCTGATAGAATTCTTGTTTCTCCTAGCTCATAAAATACTTAGTACATCTCTCACCCACTTCATCTAGATCATTCTAGATTTCTGCCTTAGTAGTGTATTGGTATTGGGAAGTAGTTGGTTATACTTTTCCATCAGCGTAGCTTCCTCTTTTCTCACTTGCAGATCATCTAGACTATCCAATAATCTTTTTTGACATTTCTTTAGCTCCTCCAAAGCAGCAACTTTAGCTTTTAACTCCGAATGTACTATTGCTTTGCTGAGCAATTTCAATATAGTTTTCAAGGCTTTCAGTTTCATGCTAAGTTCGTAACCTTTGAGCCTGGAAACTCCCTCTACATCTCCATTCTAAGTATATTTCTAAATTCTAGATTGTCCATCAAGTGATTGAACATCCTAAATGGGGCCTTCTCTTCCTTTCATTTGTTAACAATTCCACTATTATTGGACTGTGATCTGATACAGCTGGATTATCAAACATAACACTGCTTGTTGGGTATTTCTCTATCCACTTATCATTAACCATACATATGTCTAACTTCCTCAACAAAAACCATTCCCCCAACTACTTATTGTTCTCGGTATAAAAGTTACCATACCATTTCAAATCAACCAAAACTTGTCCTCTCCACCATTTCCTTAAGTTCTTGGCAATCTACTTGGTTCCATCTTTTCCCTCCCTTTGATTCTTCTAATTTTAGAGTGCAATTATAGTCGCTGATGATTGTCCACGTATAACTCATTGAATTGCTTGTTCTCTCCAGCTCATTCCATGCATGTTGTCTCTGGAATTTGTGGTTTGCTACATACATCACTATAATTGCAATCATTGTCCCGGTAGCTTTGATGAAGACATCATAATGTATCAACTGGTCATTTTCAAGTTGCTTCACGAAATCCACTTTTTGAGGAATGAAGCCAATTATCACTCGCCCATTGAAATGATGATCATGGTTGCTCATTACCCTCCATCCTTTGTCTAGGAACCATAAACTCTTCTCCAATTGCCCCCTCTTTATTTTGGTTTCCAAAAAACCAACAAAATCTAACTTCTTGTTCTTAATAAACTCCTTAACCGGAAGTTGTTTATTTACGCTATTTATGCCTCTAACATTCCATGCTAATACTTTAATCATTTTTTCCTTTGACCTACTCTTCTCCTCCTATATTTCCTATTTAAACCCAGGGTTATAGCTGTTCTGTCACTTTTGGACCCAAAAGTTTTACCACTTTCCAACACTGGAGTGCCAATTTTCTCTACCTCCTGTCCGACTCCCTTATCCCCAATTGTCTATGTTGCCTTCTCAATCATATTAGTTCTTGCCAAATTCATGGCCAGTTTCCCATTGCCTGACCCTTGGTTATCCCCCTCAATTTGTGCTGCAAGCCCTAGCATAATACTCTCCACTTGATTCTTTTCCAATTTCCCATTCCCTACCACTTGAATCTCTTCCTGATTCATGATCTGGAAATTATGCTCTTCAAGTGGTACCTCTCCTTCTGCTAGGAGACTCTTCTCTAAGCTTGGACTTCCCTCATTCATCGGCCTCCCCTCTTGCTTCTCTTTTCTTTTCCAAACCTACTTCTCTTCCTTCATCTTTGGTCGCCACATGTATGCTACTCCCATTGAATCCTTTACAAGTTCCACTTTCTCATCTAGCTTCATGATTCCAAGGGTACCCAAAAGCTTCCTTATTATATCAACATCAATGCAAACTCTAGTAAACCCAATCCTCTTCATTAAGGCAATATTCTCATCAAAACCTAAGGGTTTTCCAATCTTACTGGCAATATAGCTCATACCCTTCACAGACCAATATTCCAAGGGAACCTTGTGAATATTCACCCATAAAGGAATTGAATGAAGCTTGCTCCTATCCAAGGTAACTCTAGGCTGCCACTTCTTAATAAGAATTGGATGCTTCATTATGTGGCAGGCCCTACTTCCAGTACCTTGTGTGCATTCTCTTCAGTGTTGAATTTGAATAAAAAGAGTTCATCTTCGTTTACCATAGTACTCGCCAACCCCTTGTTCCTCCATGCAGCATCCGCTCACTTCCTAACGACTAGAAAAGCTAACCTCTTCTCCAGAAAGAAACCCACAAAAGATGTACTCCACCTCTTAGCACCTTGTCGTAGGACTTCAATTGGAGCTTGGATCAGTTTGTCCCCATCTGACTGCACATATCTAAGTCTGCCTAAGTTCCCAAGATCCCCTACAATGGATCGCCACGTACTCTTCTTCTCCAGCCCCTGTAGTGTCCTTTCCACTTTGCCTCCTAGCAGTGGAAAGTCTGCTGTATTGATGATTGGGGTTTCCGTATCAACTTGGGGACTGGGTTGGTTAGTACCGAGAATTTCCATTGCCGTAAAGTTAAGAGGTCAGATGGAAAGAGAGGATAGGCCATCAGAGGGATGAGCAGAGTGTGAAGGTTGAAGAAAACTCTCATCGGAAAAGGGGAATGTGGGTGGTGTCGAAGGATGTCAAAGGTTGGGTGTTGATGGGAGTCGGCGATTGGGTGTCGATGGTTGTCGACGTGGGTGAAGGTCGAAGGTTGGGTGTCGAATGGGGTGAAGGTTGGAGGTTGGGGGTGAAGGTCTGAGGATGGGTGTCGATGGGTGGGAAGGTATGAGGATGGGTGTTGATGTCGAACGGTGGGTGCCGATGGGTCAAAAGGTCAAAGGATCAACTGATACCTAGGGAATCTATTAGGGAAAACTCGAATGAAAGGACAGCTACATGATTTATTAAGAAAAGACATTAAATCTAACATTTGGCAAAGATAATAAAAAGTCTAGAGCCAAAAGGCAGGGTAAAGTCTGAGAAGTCAGACTTTACCATTTCTAGAAGTCAAAGCTTTTGTTCTGCCTCTTCCTCACCCACATTAGAGTACCCATAGGTTCCAATCGACCTCCAAGTTCATAATAGCAAGGAGGTTAATTTTAAGATATTATGATAGTTTCTTAATTCCATTGAAGAAGCTTCATCATGAATTCAGTTAGTTTCTTGATTCCATCAGAGAAGCTTTAACATGAATTCAGTTTCTTGCACTTGATGTGGCCGACAAGATAGGGATTTTTTTCTTATTCATACATCTTATTCTCATTCTCCGGACTCTTAAGCATGTCTTATATCTACTTTTCTTCTGTTGTCTTCTTATTGATGATTTTATGGAGAAAACATGGTTAAAGTAGTCAGACCACAAGTTACTAGCAAGTGGTACACAGATCATGTTCATCTTTACGATTTAAAGCTTCTATAATCAATAACATTGAAGTGGTGAAGAGTGGGAGGTGAAGGTAAAGGTAAAGGTAAAGGATGGAATATAGAACGTCTCTGATACTTCAGAAGAGATAGGGCTTGGAATTCCATAGTAATATAGAATTCTACGTTTTTTACTTAATCGGAGTATCTCTCTTGTCTTCTATAATAAAAGTTGAAAACTTTCATATCTGTATCATTAAATAACTTCAAGTGATACTCCCAATTGTTGACCAGCAAACATAATATTGTTTGTTGAAACACTCTGCAATCAGAAAAAGTAACAAGTTTCGCAGGACCTTTAGAAAATATCATGGTTAAGGATACACTGACCTGTATGTTTAAATAATGCCACACTGGATCAGAATCAGGCTCCAGTTCCAACAACAGACGCACTGTATTCTCAAGCTAAGTAAATGATGACGAAATTAATTAAGGGACACTATATAGCATGATAGCACCTTGATAATAATCAGACATACATCAAGCATGAGAGAGTACTATTAAAAAATCATATGTTTTGCTTAATAGTGCATCAACTCACCAAACACGTAGATTAACACACTTCAAAAAGCTCAACTAATATTAAAAACCAAGATAATAACCCCAAATAACTACTCAACAAGCATCTAGTGCAGTCCATAAGTTCAGTGATGAAGCTCAAGATGGCGTGAGGTTCAAGATCCAAAATTATCATTGACCTCTCAAGATGTGTTCAGCGTTGATGGCAAAGCTTGGATCATAATTCTGGGTAGGTATCTTTTTGTTGTGATGGTTACCCTTTATTGTCAATCATCTCAGTTAACAATTTGGCGAGCTAGCATATCAGGACATTGACTGGGCACCAAAGAATCTTGTACATTGTGAAAATGAAAAAAGAAAGAAAAGAAAAGATAGGGCTTCAAGAAGAACTACTCCACACAAAAATAAAGAGGGGGAGAGGAGTATTTCAAAGCTTTCAGAAGACATTTTTTCATCCGACTGAAATCAACAAAGAAAATCAACATAGGAAAGTTAACCACAAATTCCTTCTCAAATGGGTTTCTTGTAGATTAAAAAGTACGATCATCCAAACAAGAGCATAATGAAAAACTTGTGAAGTGATCCCCTATTTTGTCACACAGATTTTTCCAATATAAGACTGTCTTTCCTCTAAAGAGTAATGTTAAAAGAACAAGAAAACAAGTAGATAAACAAGTACAATGTGAAAATAATACCTTTAGCACAGCAAATGGTAACCACTGCCATAAATATAAAAGAGAAAGATAAACATTTGGTTTCTTTATTTTACCAAGATACTTACAATTGTAAGGTCTATTTGTGGGTCCTCCATTGACTTATAGAGTGTGCCTTTGAACTCGTGCATCACTTTGTCAACCTCTTCAAGGACACGTTTTAGTATACCTACCTAAAATTAGCTCAAAATCAGAGGTCTTCTAACAGAATAAAGCAAGTTCAATGCAAAAGAATGAAGTTGATACGATTGGTGAATCAGCTACATTTAAGATCCAAATATTATGGGGACTACAATTGCAAATAGAGCTCAATCACAATCAGACCCAAATTCGATTAACTCATGTTTCCTCCAATAGACTCTACCCAATAAACAGCTCACCTTATAATTGCAAATAGTACTCCGAAATCAAATCCAATTTCATTGCTAGAGGAACTAAGATTGAATTTGTGAGAACAAAAGACATGAATATCCTAGTAGATAGACAAGCTACTACTTATAGTCTTCTCATTTTGTTCAAAGATATGTAGATGTTTATAAAATAGTAACAAATGCAACATGCAGGCATTACTAGCATTAATTTTTACAAACTTGATGATGCAAAAGAGCTTAGAGTTTATAAAAGAAATAAAAGAGGGCAAATGTATCAATCACAAGTTTTAATTTGGTGGGATGAATAGTCGGAGTTTTTAATTTTTACAAACTTGATGATGCAAGAGAGCTTAGCGTTCATAAAAGAAACAAAAATTAAAATAATCTACTGTGATAGTTGTTCTGATTCTTGTTTCATGGAGTTTTTCTTGTTGGGATTCATATGCGGAATGGAAATGAAGCCTGGAAAGCTGATCATCGAAGGTATCTCACAGGACACTAATGAAGATTGTCTTAGGGAGTATTTTCAAGAGTTTGGAGAAGTCATTGAAGTTGTAACAAGGAAGGATTGCGCTACTGGACATGTATGTGGTTTTGGTTTTGTTATTTTTGTTGATCGTAGTGTTGCCGAAAGAGTGGTGATCGAAAAGCACCTCATATATGGTAGAAATAGAAGTTGCTAAGTTAAATTCTCATAGTTTGAATTCGGATTAATACTAGTGATAGATGTTTTCTTTTCATTGGTATGAATCAATGGGCTTCCTTCTATCTTCTTTCCTACTGGATATTGTAATTACATTGTTTCATCTTATTACTGTGATTGTGGATGTTTTATGTTGAAATGTTGACAAGAGAGCAAACATAAAAATTTGTCGATAGTGGATGTTTTATGTTGAAATATTGACAAGAGAAAATGTAAAAATTTGTCTTTATTTTCAAGGTAAAGTCAGGTGCGTCACTGGGTGAAGGAAAAAATAAATACCTTGTTGCTGGGAGGACTGTTAAATATTTAACTTCTGGCATTCATGAGGCATTATAAGCATTGTCTTCCCAGTTTGTATATGTTTGCAACTTCAAGCGTTGATCATATACTGGGACAAATGATAGGAATTATATTCATAATCATAACAACAAAAGGATCAAACTAACAGAATAAATATTTCTTTTGGAATGACTTGCATATGAGTATTCAATTGGAAGGCACATTAAGCTATGTTAATACTAAGTGGACTCATGACATGTTACAGGCTGAAGTTAATGCCTTTACTTGTTTAGATGCCATAATTTTGTTAGGTAACTTCCACCCTATCATTTCCTTGGGAATGAACAGAAGAAATCACTCAGAAAAGTATACGTTTTGTTGAGCTACTGAATCAATAGCTTAACTAAATGGGAAACTATAGAAAATCAATATCAAGTAAAGAGTGAAAGTTAAATTTTTTTTTTTTTTTTGTGCTCTCTTATAGTATGAGGTAAGCCTCACTAGAATTCTTGATCATGCTACCAATACAAATCTTGATGATGTTAGTGATAAAAAGGTTGAGAAGCATGCGTTTAATATTCATTTCCATTTATGAAATGTTCTTCTTGCATTACAAACACAGAGTTGTGTGTTTTTGGTTTGCTAATAAATGTTGGACTATAAGAGCTCCATAATTTGTGAGCTTGGTTTTCTAAACTTCTATGATGGTGTTTGTTTTCACGGTTACGCTTTCTCTTTCAGGTTGAGCCCAAGAAGGCAGATCCTAGGGATGATCAAAATGTTCTGCACAAAAGCAATAACAGCATCTATGGATTACCTGGTCATGCACGCACAAAGAAGATATTTGTAGGAGGTTTAGCATCCACAGTCACAAAGAGTGATTTTAATAAATACTTTGATCAGTATGGCATAATTACAAATGTTGTGGTCATATATGACCACTACACGCAAAGGCCAAGCGATTTTGGTTTTATCACTTACGACTAAGAGGAAGTAATAGATAGAGTGTTGCTCAAAACTTTTCATGAACCAAAAACGTAAAGAAGAGTTTCAAATAACAGAGAAATTCATAAATCTCTCAGGCCTCCGAGATATGCAACAATGTTACTGATACTATTTTGACAGCAACAACAGTTACGACAACCACCACCACTTTGATAAACACAAGAGAAGATGAGGCAATGAGCAAGAAGAGAGTCATCAAATCATCCTTAAAGGCACCAAGAAAGCATCTTTACAATTGGGAAAGAGAGAAGATTTCAAGGTATCCAACGAAAAGAGAAAGGCCTCCAGCCATTAAAATTAAATGTATAGGGTTAAATTTAAACAAGTATAGGGGTCACGTCAGATCCACATGCCATTGTGGGGCCCACTAGACCTTAAAGTATTATAAATATGTTTCAGGTCATTATCCTGGCAGAAAACTGTCAAATAGCTGCCAGTTTTCCCGTTATTTTAGGGTTATATTTAAACGTTTTACAAATGTTAGGGCTTAATTTGTACTCTCTAAAAACGTTAAGGTTAAATTTGTCAAAGGATGTAAACGTTAGGGTCAAAAATGACCCTTTTGTCATTTGAAAAACTAAAAATAGAATCTGTTTCAGATCAAGATTTTCAGATAATT
Source organism: Erythroxylum carthagenense (assembly GCA_026413575.1). Lineage (NCBI taxonomy): Eukaryota > Viridiplantae > Streptophyta > Magnoliopsida > Malpighiales > Erythroxylaceae > Erythroxylum > Erythroxylum carthagenense. Next base: position 28,876,110 of record JANZLD010000006.1, on the reverse strand, counting down.
TATTCAAAAATTGCAGTTGGACAAAAGGAACACCTTTGTGGTCCACGATGACTTTTCCAAGGAAATCAACTTTGCCTACCCAATATTTCTATAAGGGAGTATATGGTTTGGGAACCACACAGAGGACGGGCAATAGTTCACTTTGGAAGAGATAAAACCATAGTAATGATTGAAGATTGCTTTTATTGACCCTCTTTCAAGCAAGATGTGTCTAAGGCCATATGGCAATGTCGAACTCAATTAGCTAAAGAAAAGGAACAAAATTCTAGACTATACATATCACTACCTATGCCTCATGAACCATGGCAAGACATAAGTATGAATTTTGTATTGGAAGTCCCTAAATCGAGAGGTTATGATTCTATTTTTGTGTTGGTGGATATCAACAATTTATTGTCAAGTGGAAAGAAAGATCAAAGTCTAGTAACACTTGGATTTAAGTTGAATCCACACTTATACGGTTTGTATTCATCAAATTCTAAATCAAGGATGACTTCAAACAAGCTAAGAGAATTGATGCAAACAAGCTTAGAATTTATGAAAGAAATAAAAGAGAGTAAATTAGTCAACCACAAGCTTTAATATAGTAAGATGAAGAGTAAGAGTTGACAAAACAGCAAAGACAACAAAGACTAAAATTTAGTTTATGCTAAGATTCCTCATTAACCTAGACACCGCGGCTCAGTGGAATTTCAACTGGGCATTAATGATGATGATGATGCTAAGATTCCCTATTAAATAGAAAATAGTAGTAAGTTATATATGTTACTATAGTTGTACATATGTTATCCTAGTTATTTAGGACTTATAGAATTTTTATTAAAATGTAATTCAATTTTGTTTTGGGCATTTAAGTTAGAAACCCCTTTCCTACTAAAAAAAGGATCCTAAGAACTTTTTTATAAATATACGTATAATCAATCCTTTACTAATAATAAATATCCCAAATTAAACTTAAGTTTTCAATTAGAAGGTATGATGCTTTTGTATAACAGTGATTTTTAGACCCTAGAAGTGATTCCTAGTTTCCTACCCTCCATTGCTTGTTTACCTCACTAAATTCCAACAATATTAAGCTGAATTTCCGATGACCAAAATTCTGAATCTTAGAAATATCAAACCTAAAATTATAGCCAAAAATTCTAGCCTAATTTTTCAACTATCAAATCCTAAAAATCCAGTTGTACCCAAATCTAAAACTCCAACATCCCAAGCTGAAATCCAAATCTAAAATCTGAATTTTTAGCAGCCCAGCAACAATCAGCAGCCCATATTTCCTAGTTTCTATGAGCTTTAGCTACTAGTTAGATGGAAGAAATAAAGTGAAAGGCTGCAAGTAGCAATCACATGAAAAAAACTGCAAGTCAACCTCCAGAAGTATATAGCAAATATATTAAGCACAAGAATAATATATCCATAATCAAAATTTCACATGTAAATATGAAATGCATAATGTTTTGTGAAGATAAATGTATGGTGTATCATGACATCATAATGTGAATGGTTTTAAGTGGAAACCCAAGCCTTCCTAGTAAGCCTAAATAATAGAAAATAAACAAGTTCATGTGTAAAGTGGAACAGTTAACAACACTTGTTTGATGCCAATTAATTTTTGGCTGTACAAAATGAGTTTCAATCAGATTGCATGAAATTGAAGTAAAAGTTTGATCCTTGCTTACATGAGAAGGCAGAGCAATTGACTTCGCCTTTTTGTATTCCCTAAGAGCAAAGTCATATTCACCCTTGCTAATGCTCCCACGAATTGTACTGGGCAAATTGAACAATGTTCGGAATCTTTGAAACATCCCTTGAACAGATCTTATTTTTTCAGCTTGAGCCTGTTGTTTAGAATAGAAACAAATCAAGTCTTCCATGTCGCATTAAAAATGTATGAAGTCCCATGAAAATCCCAAAACATTAAACCAAAAGAACCTGTCTCTCAAATAGAGGTTCAAAAGCACGATTAGCCAATGATGTAACTCCTTGCATGCGGTTATACAAGTGAGAAGTCCCACATCCTTCAGGGTCTTCTTCAATCCGTTTCAATTTTGATTCAATATCTGCAAACAAATCTCGACTTTAGAATCAAGAATATGTAAAAGTGTGGCCAATTGCGAGAAAAAAAGGTTTTAAAAAATGACCGAAGATGGATTAGCCATCGATAGGTTTAACATTAGCATCGATGTGAAGCTGATGTTCATATACCATCAATTGTAGTTTTACAAGAGACAAAGCAGTCAAAATTGTCTTTGACTAATTGTTTTCTTTCTTGAGTTCGTCCCTTTAGATCAGTTTTCAAAGCAAGAGCACCCGCTTCCAAGTCTGCTGAACTTGTGTCTTGATGTATTCGAGATAAAAACAGCTTTGAGTCAAACTTTTCGGAGAAATATAACAACTTTTCTGTGAATATATAAAAAGGAGAGTCACTATAATGTTCATCAATAATAAAGCCACGAAAGTTACGCAATAATAAATGTGTAAAATGAGATTAATAATATATTTTGGTTGATCAAGGATTAACTCTATGAAACATTAGACATGAAGTTGACATAAGACTCAAAATAAGGTTATTAAATTTCAAATATATATACATATGGGTATCAAACAAACATTATCAAAGAAGAATCTTTAGATTAAATAGCAATAGTTGGCTTTTTAAGCATTATGATCAAAGTCTTGGAAGCATGTTTGTAATAAGACAGAAAAACAATAATACCAAAAACAACAATATCATAAAAATTTTATATATAAACTTTCATTGTTATAACAACAATATCATAAAAAATTTCTATATAAACTTTCATTGTTATAACAGGACAAGCCCCAAATCTTTGCAAATATGTTATAAAGTTGTTCACTTGGCTACAATAGCATACTTCTTCCACATTATAGACTATAGATGGCTATATCAGATCTACCTTAAAGGCCATGTTTTTTATAGCTTCAATTGGAAATAAATAATCCATCATAGCCAATTTTAGTGCATATCCCTAATAAAGACATGCATGTAGTTTATACTTAGAAATGTTGTTTGCCAAAAGACTTGCCAATTGTTTTTCCAATAATGTACATTAATAACATTCAACTATAATTTTTCTAGAAATTTTAATTTCTTTAAAAAGAGAAAGGAACTTCTGAAAAAAATAAATAAGAATGAAATAATTCCAATAGAATAATGTTCGATCCAATCACGTCTCTAGATCAACAACCTATAACATGGTATTAGAGCCTCTACATTTAGGAAGTATTAAGTTCAAGTCATATAGCCCTCATTTCTAGTGGATAACTGAGTGTTTTATATACATTTTAAGTGAGGGAGCACCTCAAAGTAATACCAAATCAATTCCTAAACCTCACACAACAGCTTAAGCTTTTGGATTTGATGATTACTTAAAAATTTATATGAAATTTTAAAATCGTCATACGCCTTTCTTCCCACTAGACTTCTATCACCCATGAACATGGAAGCCAACACTAAGTCTTGTCTATAAAGCTTTCAATTTTAGTATTTAGTTCGTGAACATTGTTTAACTACTTTGTTTTCTAGCTTTGCTTGTCGGGCTTTTCTTTCTTTTCCTTTTCAATTATCTCAATTTATTTTATGCTCAACTAACTCCTTGCTTAAAATTTACCTAGCTCTCAATAAAAAATAATTCATCCTATGACTTTTATGGAACATTTTGTACTATCCGCCATAGTCTGATATAAAGTATTCATACGTTTTACAACCAAGATTTTGTAGCTGGATTAAAAATGTGACAAGAAAATGTCACTAAAGCTAACAGGTAAATTCTACTATTTAACAAGTAGGCCAACTGTTAGACTCCTAAGTTGAAGATAGTGGAATCGTGTAGATATTGGCGAGCCTTGACTAATTTTCGACACACAGAACAATGGAAGGCAAAGACTTGCGAGGAGGCAAGGACAAAAAGGAGCAATGTCAAGCGTTGGCATGCATTGGTGCACATTGGCAGAATTCTTCGATGAGATGCAAGATTCGGATGTGAGACCAAAAGAAGGCTTGACATGGACATCGAGTGGAAAGTTAGCTGGATCACACGCATGACGGGAATATGTGAGAGTTTTAAGGTGACTTAGCAAGTAGATCAAACATGGTGCGAGTTTTAGGAGAGTTTCGAACCTTGTACGAGCTAACTTAGCTAAGACTGGGTTCTTGAAAGAATAAGGGCTTAGTGTGACTCAAATGGACGGACCATGGCTAATGGAGTTGGCATGGAAAACATTGGACGAACCAGTGTGCTATTGGCTTGGATCACTCATCATTAACGAATAAAGATGAGATCTCAGATGATGTAGTGGATAAGATCACAGTAGATAAATATCAGCTTTAAAAGATAAAGATCACGAGAGATGATCTTCTGAAGATAGTGTGCATCTTCGTGGATAAGGGTAGATCAAGTGTAATCTTTTATCTTGTTATTGTGATGTAGCTTAATCCTATTAGATAGAGTCCTAATTGGATGGGGATGCCATTCTATGGGTTAGTATGATGTAATCTAAAAAGGATAAGATAGGATAAAATTGTAATCTTAGCTACTAGAGTTTTATTAGTATTCTAACTTAATCATCTAAAGGTACCTATAAATAACTCATTTGAGCATTGTTTTTCTCAAAAAGTGAGTGTGCGAGACACTTAGGGATTGAGATAGCATTCCTTTGTATATTTTGAGGGAAGTAATAAAGGTTGGCACTTGTCATATCTCTTTCTCATGTTCTTATTGTTGCCATAAATATTTAGTTCTTTCATAGTTTTCTTGCAAGGGCGTGAGAGTGAAATATTGCAAGGGTCATGAGGCGTTCGAGAACAAGTAGGTTGATCAACAATCATGGGACAAGGCTGAATGTTGCTAATGAGATTGCTGTGCAATGGGGTTAGCGCATCTTGTGGGATAAGTTTGTGCTTGAAGGAAAACATTTGTAATACCAGCCATCCTCCATGGCAAGCATTGACCCATAAAATAAATGCATAATCATAAGTTAATAGTGAAGGAAATGAGAATGCTCCATTGGATTTGCAACTTTATAAGAAGAGATAAGGTTAGGAATGAAGTGGTAAAAGACAAGTTAGGGGAGACTAACATTGATAGTAAAATGAGAGAAACAAGACTTAAGTAATTCAGACATGTTAAGAGGAGGCATCATGACGTCCCAATGAGAAAATACAAGAAGATCATACTTACGAACTATAAGTGAAGAAAAGAAAGACTCTAGAAGAATTGGGGAAAAATGATTAGGAACAATATGGCCCTACTAAAGCTTACCAAGAACTTGCTCCTAAACAAAAAACTTTGGCAAACTAAGATACAAGTAGTGTACTCTAAATAGAGAGGTCTTTCTTTTTTCATATGCCTTTTGAACATTTTTCTTCATTTGTTGTCTTTTAATTAGCCTAAACACTTCTGTTTGAAACACTTGTTCCTTTAGTTATTTTATTTATTTAAGTGAAATTCAGAGAATAGTTAACTAAGGGCTTGATACGAACTCAAGAACCTTGTAGCCTTTATACAAAACTAACTACATAAGGAAAAGATCTTAGAAATAAAGAGGAAATCACACAATAAAGAGGACATCATACTCTCCCTAATATAGATATTTCCTAGCATCTAATACAAATATTTCCTACCACTCCTCCTCAAGCTGGAGCATACATATCATAAGCTCCGAGCTTGTTACATATAGGTTTCAACTAAGACCCTCCTAATGCCTTGTTGAATAAATCAACAAGTTGAAGCTTTTCACAAACAAAGTGACAATCCACCTCAGTATGTTTGGTTCTCTCATGAAAGAATGGATTCGAGGTAATATGAATGGCTGCTTGATTATCACACAGAAACTTCATTAGAGTGGAGTACTCAAAACCAAGTTCCTCAAGAAGACGTTTAAACCAAATAAACTCACATGTAGTATACAACATGGCCATGTACTCAGACTCAACACTAGAACATGCAACAAACGAACTGCTTTTTACTTTTTCATGACACTATATTTTCACTCGATCATAAAAGCCTACCAATCAGCATTTGCATACCCTTGAATCTAAATGTGTCCATGATGTTGGTAAAGAAGACCTTTCCCTGGAGAGCCTTTCAAATATCTCAAAATTCTAATAACTGCATCCCAATGACTAGTTCGTGGAGATCCGATAAACTGACTTACTACACTTGTAGCAAATGAGATATTTGGACGAGTAACACTAAAATAATTCAATATACCAACAAGTCTTCAATACTTACTTGAATCTTCCAACTGCTCTCCTTTGTCAGCATTAAGTTTTATATTTGGTTCCATGGGGTTATCAACTAGCTTTGTTCCGAATAACCCGTTTCCTTTAGAAGACCAAGGACGTACTTTCTTTAAGATAGACAAATCCCCATCTTCGACCTTGCTATCTCAATACCCAGAAAATATTTTAGTAAACCAATATCCTTTGTTTGAAATTTAGTATGTAAGAATGACTTTAAAGATTGGATTTGTACTTATCATCTCCAGTAATAATAGTATCATCAACATAAACAATCAAAAGAATTTTACCAGCCTCGGAGTGACAATAAAACAGAGTAATCCACACCACATCGATGCAGACCAAACTCCATAGCCTACTAAAATGCCCAAAACAAGCTCTTAGTGCTTTTTTAGACCATACAAAGATTTGTTAAGCCAACACACTATATCAGTCCCCCGTTACCCGAGTGGTTGCTCTATAAAAATGGTCTCCTAAAGATCACCATAAAGGAAAACATTTCTTACATGGAGTTGATGAAGACGTCAATCATGCGTGGCTGCCATTGCAATGAAAACACAAACGGATATCAATTCGGCTACATGAGAAAAGGTTTTAGTATAATCCATTCCATACACCTATGTATAACCCTTAGCTACGAGGCGAGCTTTTAAACAATTAATTGTGCCATCAGAATTGACCTTAACATTGAACACCCAACGATAGCCCACAATTGTCTGACCATTTGGAAAAGTAACTAAGTCCCATGTGTTATTAGCTTGCAAAGCCAACATCTCTTCTTCCATGGCATGTTTCCATCCAGGATGAGCCAAAGCTTTTGAAACAGACTTAGGTATAGGAATAGAAGACAAAGTTGATACAAAAGCAGCATATGGCGGTGATAATTAGTTATAAGAAACAAAATTTAAAATAAGTGAGACGAACAAGATCTTTTTCCTTTACGGAGAGCAATAGTAGATCATCGTATGATGAAGTGGAAGATGGAGAAGACAATGGTGACAAGCGTGAATCGTCTGGTCGTACTTCATGATGAGTGCGTAAAGTATAAACCTATAAATCAGAACGAGATAAACATTCCAAAGGAGTAGGATTAGTGTCAGGAGCAACATAATTGGGATTTGTTTGGGAAGGACCAAAAGGAATTGGTAGACACTCATCAATGTCAATTGAGACAAACTGAGCATCAGAAGAGTACAGTGTGTCTTCAAAGAATGTAGCATCAGCGGACACAAAAAAATGATTTAATGAGAGGCTAAAACATTTATACCCATTTTGCAAACAAGAGTACCTGAGAAAAATGCACTTTATAGCTTTTAGATCTAATTTATCTGTGTTAGGCTGAAGTTAATGGCAAAAAAAACACATTCGAATAGTCAAGGATTAATGGAAAAAGGGTCTTAATAGGGAAAGAGAATTGAGAATGGAGTTTTACATGTTAACACAAAAGATAGCATTCGATTGATAAGAAAACATGCAGTAAGTACGGCAACTCCCCAAAAACTTCATGTGAATTAACAAGGTACGAGTTGTTTCAACTATATGATGGATTTTTCGCTCAACTATCCCATTTTGTTGAGGAGTGTGTGGGCAGGAAGATTGATGTTGAATACTTTATTGTTTCAACTAGCCGAAAAATGAGCTAGAAAAATATTCTTTAGCATTATCACTACGAAGAACATTGATTCGGGTATTAAACTAATTTTGAATTTCACTACAGAAAGAACAAAATACAGAGAATAGTTCTAAACGATCTCCCATTAAATATAACCAAGTTATTCAAGAGAAATCATCAACAAAAACTACAAAATAATAAAATCCCAACTTAGACTTGACATGAATCGAACCCCAAATATCTATATGGATCAACATAAAAGGTTTTTCAACTCTTTCATTGACTCAAGGAAAAAACGAAGTGCGATGATGTTTTCCTAGCTGACACGACTCACAATTTAAACTAGGAATAGAATCTAACCCTAGCACTACTTTCTTGAGATTTTCCAATGATGGATGACCTAATCGACTATGGATATCAATAGAAGAAACTGACATTGAGCATGTGATGGATGATTGCAACTTGCCAAAATAGTACATTCCATTAGATTCACACCCTTCTCCAATTGTCATCCTAGTCTTCAAATCCTGGATAATGGCATTATTAGCATAGAAACATAAAGAACAATTTAGTTGTTTAGTCAATTTGCTCATAGACATAAGATTGAAAGGAAAGTTCGGTACAAATAATGTAGACATGTGAGAGAAGAATAAGGATGAGAGGGTTTGACACCTTTAATGGTGGCAGTAGATCCATCAGCAATAGTAAGTTTATCATTATGAGAGGCAAGTAAAGGAACGATATGGTTAAAGTTGGTTATTTTACTTGAAATATGATTAGTGACACCAGAATCTATTTCCCATGACTGTTTTCTAGGGATAAATCAATAACTGGTGCTTGGGTTACTTTGATGAGCCACAGATGCCATAGAAGAAGACGATGTCTATTGAGCTGACTGACTGGTACTACAAATACTTAGTATACTCATCCTAAAATAAATTAACAAATGATTGTGAAGCTATAGCCAAAGAATGTTCTTCAAAAGATGCAATATAAGCAACTTGCAAATGGGGATATTTATCCCAACAAGACTTTTCATCATGACTCCTTTATCACAGTGTGTGCAATGGAGTCGTGAGCCTCTACCACGTCCTCTACCACCATGACCACCATGTCCTCCTTGACTTCCCCCGTGACTTCATCTAACTTGTGAACCAAATTGTGCTGCAAGTGCTAACCTATCAAGGTTATTCTCTGTTGGATTCACCCTAGTCATAGAGCGAGAGAGTCTAGAATATACTTCAACTAAGACTGGAAAGTTTACTCCTCCCAAGATTTGTACTCACACAGGCTCATACTAGGGTTTCAGTCCAGCCAAAAATGCCATAGTCACCAAGTGCTCTCTTTGACTCTGCATCTCTTTAATATGAGATGTGATCAGTAGTAGAGAATTCAACTCCTCAAATGCACGTTTCACTTTCCCAAAGTATTCAATCAAACTTCCCTCCTGTTTGGAGTGAAATAACTCAACAGATTTATCATACATGTGAAGCATATTACTAGAGTAAAGAAGCTTAGCATAGTCCCAAGCTTGCTTACAAGTGCTAACATGATAGAATAGGATTGAGATTTCAAGTTCCATAGAATCGAAAAGAATATGTAGTAATTGTGCATCATCACGTTGCCAATTTTTTAGTATTTTCTGATCAGTTAGGGGATTAGATGTAAGATGAGACAACTTTCTCTGACCTCAAAAGAACTATTCTCCATTCTTAGATAAAAAGAATAGTTATTATTGTTTAGTGATTGGTGATTCGCAAGGTTAAGGAACCCATTGTTGGAACACCTATCAATGATTTACTAATGGAACCTGACATTCCTGGCTAAACAGACACTACTACACTGCTGACGATGTTCCAAAATGTATAAAAGACGTTACTAGTATCAAAACACCCATGTTCTGGTTAGTTTTGACATAAAACAAGACCAGAACTCCATTCAGGACAAAGAGGTGAGCCGAGCCATCAAACTGTCATCATCAGTGGTTGTCAAACGACGGCATGTGACACCCATGCACTAGCGCATGGGTGAATTTCCGGCGATATTGCCAGTACTCTAGTGGTCACCAGCACCTCCCAGTTACTTATGTGGATTTGGCTTTTGGTTTTGGTAAGTGGAGGTAAGTGTTTTGGATAGGTTAGAAGGTGTAAGCGTTTTACGGTAAATAGGGTTTTGAGGTTTGGAAACTAACTAGGCTCTAATACCATGTGAAATTTAGAGAATAGTTAACTAAGGGCTTGATACTAACTCAAAACCCTTGTAGCCTTTATATAGAACTAATTACATAAGGAAAATATATTAGGAATAAAGACAAAATCACACAATAAAGAGGAGATCATACTCTCCCTAATATAGATATTTCCTAACATCTAATTTAGCTATTTCCTAACAATTTGTTTTGTACTTTTTCTTTTTCAATTACTTGTTCATTTTTTTTACTTATTTGTTTTCTTTATTATTTGTTCACTTATTTACTTACTTTTATCTTTCTTTTTATATTTTATTTAGCACACATCTTTTATATGACCATTTTCAACAACAGTCCCCTATAATAAAAAGTTAGCACCAAAGATCCTAGTCTTTGCAATTCACAAAGTAGATCCATTTCTTTACTACCCCTACAACAATAAAACCTTAAATTCGATCATTCCTAATGAACAATCGTAACAAGAAAAATGAAATTGTTTGAGTGCCACATTCTAAGAAATTTTGTTAAGTCATGCTACAAGATGCTTATAATATATCTATTTTGTGAAATAGATAAAATGAAGCCCCCTTAAAAACCAAAAGAGGTTTCTAACTTTTGTACACCAAGTATCTACACATTAACAAAAGAAATATAATAAAGTCAGGTGATATTAAAGACCTCCAACTGAACCAAGTACATATTCACATAGACACAATGTGGAAAGGGAAACAACTATTCTAGTAACTAACTGGCGTTAAAAACTAGTTCTAGGAAATGGTATCACACTCTACAAGAAGGACATATAGGCAGCATTGTTCCTTCATATCATGTGGCTATTACATCCAATAACATTTTGAAAGTAACTAAAACAAGAGAAAACACTGAGATAGAATGAGATACCATGAAGGTTGCCATCGAGATGATCTTTGTCAGATTTACTTGGTGAACTTTCTGATGACACAGTGATCAATCTTAATGTTCTATTATCTATAATCCTATCAATAGAGCAAATCCTTGAGTTATCAGAATATATACCAAGTTGAACCTTGAACAATATGTAGCAAACAAGAAAAAACTTTATGGTTAAACAAAACAAGTTTAATGCAATCTAATGGAATAATTTTCATTAGAAAGGAATAAGTTAGCAAAAAAAAAGAAATTATTAAAAAGCTCAATAACATCGCAAAATGAGGCAACTACATGGTTTCAAAGTTACCTATCCACAAGGGATATTGAGCTAACAGTTCAATAGAAAATTTCACAAAGAGAAGCTCACCCCAAACCTAATGGATCTATGCATTCCATGCCACAAGGGAATGACTGCAAATTTTTAAGAACTCTTTGGCCCAATCTCGATGGTCTTGTTTCATACTTTTGAGCCACCGGTGCTGTCCTCATCTCTCGCATTTCACGAACCCTACAAGCAAGCTGTTAAAGCTCATAATTAGGCAAATTCAAATTGCAAAACGCCTAATAGATTAGTGCAATCCAACATCTTATCCTCCTTTAAAAGAAATCAATAATTGCTTAAAGTGAAGCAAGGTTAAACCGAAGCCATAGTTTAATTCTTTTTTATTAGTTCCATGCAGTGAAAATAAAATTCAAATGAATATTTTACCTTTCATGTAAGTACATTTACTAAATACGCTGACCATAAGCCATTCAGGTAGTGAATGTTTATTATAATAGATATTATTCACAACCTTTCAGAAATTGTAGTTGACAATACTTAGCGGTGATTTCTCTCCCTCATATGAGCCGCATTAAGTCATAAACAGAGCCTCATAACCTAAAGATTCTATGCGATTAATCCAAAGGAGTAGAAACAAACATAAATCGCAAATAGCCATGTCTGGTCATAGTTCACTTTTTGCACCACCAATTATTCGAGTTCTGACGCCTTAAAAAGTGCAGATGAAGTAGTTACATTTATTTGGCATTGCAACTAAATAACCCCAGATCTTCAGCCTATATATTGAGTTTGTAGTATGTCTGCCCATCTTAATCATCAAATAATGCTAGAAATTAGAATATCCACTCTCACAACCACAATCATGCACCATCAATCAACCAAAATGACATCTTTTAAAGTCCTAGTAAACAAGAATACTAGAAATTGATGAAATTTCACATCACCTCTGCCTCATTGATGTGTTTCCAGTAAGCAGGCTCTTCTCCGTCCCAACTTCGATCGTTTTCGGCACTGGCGCGGCCTCCGCCACCGCCACGTCCACCTCTCCCTCTCGCACCATCTCGATCCTCACCCACCTCTTCATCTCCACTCGATATGCTTAGCATTTCCACCTCCGAATCGTCATCCTCCTCTACCAGTCTCCTGTTCTCCCGTTTTTGCAGTTGTTGATTGGCCGCCGACTTCTGCAGCCTTGGTTTCGGCGACTGCACGAAATTCTCCACCGGTTTGCGATGGCCGGATGATGGAGGCCGCTGGTAATTCAGATCACGTTGAGCTTGTTCCTTCAACGCAATCTGAAGGAGCTCGTCTTCGTCTTCGCTATCGCTGGACATTTTCGTGATTTTATGAAACTTCTGAGAAGTAGTATCTCACTAGATCAATGCAGTGGACTTGGCTTCGTCAGATTATTTGCGCGTTGGTGGGATGGATTGAGGCGGGGAAGAGGGTGAAGAATTGTGTGCTGTCTTAGGTTTCCTTGGTTTTGGTATGAGTGAGCTAGTCAATGCCACGTGGGATTCAAAAAAAGGAGCCCAGCGGTAGTTGGACCTTTTTCTTTTCATATGAATCTTCTTCGTTTTAATTTTTTGACAGGAAATATTGCACATGGGTCTACTGATGAGACCACTTGACAGCTTTTACCAAAACTTTGGGCAATATTTTTGCTTTTGGGTAAATTTGGTCTTTATTATGGTAAAAGGTACCCTCCGTCAATGGCCTACACTGTCCATCGGTCATGTTCGTCAATTTTGGCCCTTATTGTATGTGTTAAGTGTATGCTGTTCTTATCATAATTTCATCTTTTTTTTTTAGAAAATGAATTTATTATTATTAGAACAACTGTAATTTAATAAACAAAGTTTCTCAAACCATAGGAGTTACTCTTTTTGACAAACAACAATAGTAACTCTCTTCAACCAACCTCTAGATAGACGTAAATAAGGACAAAATTTATCACGTCCCTGAAAACTTAAGAATTAAGACATGACAGCAAAAGACTTTATGCCATAGATATAGATGAATTAAACATAACAAATTTTAGCTAAGTACGTAACCTCTTAACTAATTCTTACTCTGTTCCAACTCATCTCATTCACATATTTTGGGTGCCACAAGTAAGAATCATTTGTCTAACCTATTTAATAGTACTAGTACTTCTTGATAAACCTTGAGCATCCCGATATCATGCTTGGAGCATACACAAATAAGTGTCATGATTTATGATCAATTTAAAGTCATTAAAGTCTTCTTGACAACCCATTGCAAGAAATATGACTGAGAAAAATTAGGGAGTAATTGGTTAATAGATTTAGGGGAATATTAATGAGTAAGGAATAAAAAAGAGTTGGTTATATGTTATCATTACATGAATAATATTTTTATATCCGAGTTTTGGAGATTACTCCATACCTCTCGAATGAGAGGAATGAAAGTCATTCCTATTTAACGTGCAAATGTCACGAGCATTAGAGATCGTTGTCACGCTCATGAGAGGAGTGTCACGGGCATGACATGACAGTAGTGTCATGGGCGTGACACTCTGTGATAGTTATTTTATCTTTTTATTTTTTCGTTTTTAGCAAAATAATATAATTAATTAGAATATATTAAAATTTGATGTAAAAACAAATTTTTATTTCTTAAGATTTTTAACAAAACAATCACTATCAACAGTGATGGTAATCATTCTTTCGTCCTAACCAACCAACATAATTACAATGATTATATTTATTTTCATTTTTTACTATATTCATTCTCATTCTTATTATCATTATTTCATGTTAACCAAGTGCTCCCTTAGCCTTGCAAAGAGGAAGCAGAAGGAACTAAAAAACTTAGAATACTGACAAGAATATAACATATGGCCAATTGATTTAGGGGTGTCATTGTAGAAGATGCATAAATTGCTCAGAACATCAATCCCTTTTGAATTATTGATAGTGTTAAGCTTTTTTTTTAAGACAAGCCAAAAAAATGAATAAAGCTTTAGGAGAATTGCTTTTAAACCAAACTTACTTCAGTTAGTTTATGCCCTACAACTAATCACTTTGATTGTAGTTTAGTGACAAATTATTTAAAGACTTTTTTTTTTTGCTCATGTTTAGATGTCTATGATAAAGTCCATAGGATAATTGTACGTTGTAAATGAAATTATAATGAGATTATAATTATGAGATTCATATTGTATTTATGTATTATTTCTAAATATTCCTAGTCATTGTTCTATTAAAATTGGACATTAATAAAACGTAAAAAATGCTGGAACCCGCTGCCGGAGCCCAACATCGGACGTTGGACCCCGCTGCTGGAGCCCAACATCGGACTTAAGAGCGTGGTGCTGGACCCATGAACATGCTAATTATCCAATTCATGCTTGAAACATGTTACTTATACAATAAATG
>JANZLD010000006.1:28733523-28751379 GCA_026413575.1 Erythroxylum carthagenense | reverse complement strand
TTAGTGGAAAGCGCTCACCAACTCACGGGCTAGGCCTTTCTACAAATTCCTCAGCGTTCCGTGCTTCCTTAACAGGTTAGGAACCTTATGCTCGTGAACGTTCTCTTTATGCTTCTGAGTAACTGTAGGAGGCCTAACCTATATATAACTTCCATATCGGGCTTCCCCATCACAAGGTCGATATGGACCCGATTCACACTGATCGGGACCTATTTTTCATCCGAACTTCGACCCATTAATTTAGATCATTTATTGGGCCACTGTATTATCTTTATCTGGATTAAATGACGCAATTTAACTGGTAATTTATTTAAAAACCAAAATTGCAATTAATGTTAGTCCAACTTAGAGACATTGACAAAATTGCCTTTGGGGCAAAAATGTCTAACATATATGTCATGCCAAGTTCAAATATAAAAGAAAAAACATAAATAAACTCTTATATATGAAGAGCTTACACAATAAGAGTTTGGATGAGGGTTGGCGAGCTCGAACCGTGACCAAGCTTCAGGGGAGGGCATTCAGATACGAAGAACACAGATGATGGCATAGAGGGAAACGACGTTGTTGCATAGATGTGCAGGAGGCGCGGACGACGACAACGTTTGGTTTTGGTGAACTAGCATTGGATTCTTGCCATGAGCTTCCATGTAGAATGACTAAATTGTTTGGAACGTTGGACTGTAACTTAAAATTTTGTTAAAATTTGGAATGTCTAAATGGTAACTTTTTTAGTTAAGAGTCAGTCGGTTCGTACCAATTAACCCCATATATATTAATACCCATAATTTAAAAAGTTATAGTTACTCTCCCAAGATTAGAGAGATATCCAATGTTCATAAATTTTAAATGGCTAAAATATATATATTAAGAATGAAGAACTTTCAACATTTGTAAATTAATTTTTTGTTTTACTATTACTGTCAAAAGTATTTTCGCCAGTAATCTTTTATTCGAGAATGTTTTTATACATGTGATTTGATTTTAATTTTATAAATTGACATCTATTATTTTATGCACGTAAAGAAAGTAAAGGTAATGTATTAAATTGAGCTATTAATCTTTCTAATGATTACAAACCGGCGACTAATTAGTGACCCTGTGTTCAATTCCCATCGACCCTTAAAAACAGGAAAAGGATTGCACGTTAATTTTGATTTCATCAATTACTTGAAACGGCTTCCGGCAGACCATTCACCATGCCCTGAGCACAATCTCTGGTTTTGGTAACAGTAAAATTGCAGGAGGCTAGTCTGCAGTTATTGACATATTGTGGGTTTCTACTGATGGAGGGCTTATGCTTTCAATCTTTGAAAGTAAGTGTTTGTTAAGGTTGCGACTTACTGAAACTACTACCACTCGTAAGAGCAGTCCCACAACTTGATAGAAACTCGAAACAAGCAAATGAATTGCTGCAACTTGCGGATTCAGATTCAAGATTTCAACTTTATGAATGGAATCCCATTCCTTATCTATTCTTCTTAGAACATATCCGGGGTCTCGAGTATATATACCTCACAACTGGCTCGTTACTAAATAGTAACTCCCATCAGCCAATTGCAAGAATTGGAAGCAAGTTTCACTTCTTCATAAATTTTGAGGGAGTAGCCAACCAGTAAACAAGGTTTCACAAGTACAACTTTCTAGTCTCAAACTGCAGCTACAGTCTACTCCCTTCATGTTCAGATTCTATGCCCTAGTTGTAATGTAATATGTAATGCAAATCATGTTATCATTTAGTTCAAGAGTATGTCAACCAGACTTGAGCGTAAGGAATGGTATCATTACATTCGAAGAAAGTTGAGAGAGACATTAGCGGTGGAGTCAAGTACCCACACGACAATCAGGACTATTTAAGTATGCAGGAAGAGAATAATGCTTTGTGTGTTCTACTCTTCAGCAGCGTAGAGAGCTTTGATGTCCTCAACATCATCATAACTTCCAAGAAATATTGGTGAGCGATCATGTATCTTTTTTGGAATCAAATCAAGTGCCTGCAAAGATTGGTAACAGCATATAAAAATGTACTGAAACAATGCAAGTAATTCTTTCCTTCTTTATTATAGATTCAAGTCAAGGCATTGATTAGATGAAATAATGTTTTCCAAGTCAAAGTCATTTAAACAGCATAACAGGCCGTTGTTAACACATTAGCTAGGCACAGAAAGTGAAGACAACTGAAAACTTTCAAGAGAACCGCATATTTCTTATAAAATTGTCATCGTCCAATCCTAATACCACATATATGGTGCAGTTAATACCCGTTGCTTGCCAGTGAATGACTGGCCCCCTGCTTGTTCCATCAGAAATGACATTGGAAAGACTTCGTATAGAACCCTAGTTAACACAGATTTAATCACAGTGTCGCATTAGTTAGATCCAGAGAATGGATTAAAGGAAAAGGAGACCAACTGTCTCCATAAATACTAAATACTAATGCTAAAGGTCCAACATGCATACCGCAATTTGCCATTGGGGCTCTTCTTATCACCAGGGTACATAAATACTCCACCATAGAGTAATGTGCGATGCACATCAGCTACCATGCTGCTCACAAGTTATTAGTAGCAGAAATCAGGAATTTATATTGAAGACAATAAAATCAGACCTCAAGAATAAATCAGTAGAAAAAAATTTGATGGATTAAACTCAGAAACCAAGGCACAAGAAGCTTTGAAAGCAAAAGCTCACAAGAAACAATTTACAAGCCAATAGGCAAACTGATATGGATAAGGATGCATTTGTGGGTATGAAATATAGCATGAAGAAGATCAGCCCTTTAAAATAGGAGATTTGATAGGAGATTTGCAACATCCCTTTAAAATAGGAGATTTACAACATCTTAGCTTAGAAGGAGTCTATTTAAACATTTAGTATGATAACTAGTAGATCAGCATTCTATTTCTATGGTAGTAATTCCTATTCTTGCTAAAAGTCCTATTTAAGGATCTTCCTAAATAAACTGATATAACTAGCCTCTATATAAGGCCACGCTATTTATGACTAAAGCATCAAACAATTTATCGTAGAATATTGCTTGAGAGGAAGAGACCTTGTCACGGACAAGTCTCTCTCTTGCGTAGAAGCTTAGGGTCTTTTAGGAAAGGGAGGAACTCCAACAAGGGAAATCAAGAGAACTCCCTGGTGGATCGTCCTGTGACTAGATTCTATGCCAAGACCCATATCAATTTGGTATCAGAGCTAGACCCGATGGACGACTCAAGGAATATCCAGAATGAGCTCAAGGCGTTTAAGCAAAGGGTTGATCAACGTTTCCAGCAGATGGAGGAGCTTTAGCAGAGGAACTCGACTGCCCAATTCAAAGAGATGAATAGTAGGTTTAGGGAGCTAGGAAGGGAACCGAATCATGGGGGGCATGGAGGTGCTTCGGCTAGCCAAGGGGAGAGGCCAAACAAAGGGCATCCTGACGCCTGGATAGTGTCGTGTTACTCGAAGTTGGAATTTCCCACCTGCAATGGTTTAGAGGACCCTCTGGTTTAGTTGCACCACTGCGATCAGTTTTTTCAGAGCCAACGGATGGCAGAAGAGGATTGAGTAGGCTTGGTTGCATTACACTTGACAAGGGAGGCCCTACTTTGGTATTACCAAGTGGAACAGGAAATACCAGGAATGCCGTGGGAGGACTTCAAGTCATAATGCAACACAAGATTTGATCCCCCCTTAAGCACTAACTCGTTAGGAGAATTAGCCAATCTCAAACAGATGAGTACTAGCGTCAATTTCAAACCTTACTAGCACGCACCATTGGTCTCCGACACAAAAAACAAGTGGGCCTCTTTACAGCGGGATTAGTTGACAGGATAAGGATAGATGTGGAGATGCAAGAGCTGAACACGCTAAGGATAGCCATGAACATGGCAGTTGATGGACTAGGGAGCGGGAGCTCGGCATACTTTTGCCTGGGCAAAGCCAGAAGCAACGCTTCAGCTTGGGCAATAGTCAAAAGCTCTCAGGCCAGCCCTGTGACTGTTAACAATCGAGACAGCAAACCCCTAGGAGGTTCCCTAGCATCGGTCTCCAACATGGGAAGTAGCCCAACCTGTTTTCCAAGCGTTTGTAAGGGAGAAGATGACCAATAGACGAGCAAAGGGACTTTGTTTTAATTGTGATGAGTCATAGTTAGGGGGACATAAGTGTAAACGGCTATTTTGGCTTGAAGTGGCAGACCCGAAGGAGGAAGATGACCAATCAGCCCCTAGGGAAGCTGAAATTTCCCTCCATGCGATCACTGGAATCAAGAATGCCCAGACTATGCAACTCGAGGCAGTTGTGGTAGGAAATCCGATACTAGTATTGGTAGATTCAGGGAACACGCACAACTTCATCAGTAAAGCGGCTGCCCTACAAATTGGATTAAAGGTTTAGCAACAACCAGGTATACAAGTTTTTGTAGCTAATAGGGAGCAGATCCCTAGCTCAAGCATATGCAAAGCCATGTTACTCTAGGTGCATTGTGACTCTTTTTTAACTAATTTATTGGTCATTCCATCACAAGGATTTGATTGGTGTTGGGTGTGAGATGGTTGGGTTCGTTAGGTCCAATTCTATGGGATTTTAAGTCCCTAACCATGAGCTTTGAGCTAGCAAGGAAAAAGGTGGAGTGGTACAGCCAGAAGGTGGAAGGAAGCATCCAAGTGCATGCTGTGCAGGTTCAAGAGCAGCAGGCCATAGCTTTGAATAAAATCTTGGCAGAATTCTGGATCTCTTCCGAGAACCAACTGGCCTAACCCCCACTAGACATTGTGATCATCGAATCACTATTCAATCAGGTTTTGGCCTAGTTGTAGTTCAGCCATATCAGTACCCCCACCTTTAGAAGGATGAAATTTAGAGACAATGCGGTAAGATGCTACAACAAGGTATTATTTAGGCTAATCGGTCACTATTCTCCTCACTCGTGCTTTTAGTCAAAAAGCACAATAGGTCGTGGAGATTCTAAATTGACTATCAGGAGTTACTCTCGTACCATCAAGGATAAGTTTCCCAAACCTGTGGAAGACGAGTTGTTGGATGAATTGTATGGTGCTAAGTACTTCAATAAGCTCGATTTTTTATCAGCTACCATCAGGTGAGGATGGATCCAAGGGATGTGGAAAAGACTGCTTTTCACACTCATCATGGCCATTTCGAATTTTTGGTAATGCCCTTCAATCTCACAAACGCTCCATCAACTTTTCAAGCCTTGATGAATATGATGTTTCAGTCTTATTTGCACAAGTTCGTGTTGGTTTTTTTAATAACATTTTAATTTATAGTAAGATTTGGGTTGTGCATATATAGCATTTGCACCTAGTTTTAGATTTATTATGCTCTCACATCTTTTGTCAAGAAATATAAGTGTGCCTTGGGGAAAATTTAAGTGGCATACTTAGGTCATGTTGTGCATAGTGCAAGGGTTTCCATGGATAGCTCTAAAGTGCAGGCAGTCACAGCTTGGCCACCACTATAAGCAGTCAGAGCATTGCGAGGTTTCTTAGGGCTATTAGGATATTACCGCAAGTTCATTAAGGATTATGGGGTCGTCACAGCCCCACTTACAAACCTTCTAAAGAAGAATTCCTTCCACTGGAGCCCAAAGGTCGAATCTACCTTTGCCAAGTTAAAGGAGGCACTTTCCACTTCTCCAATGCTACAATTACAAGACTTTAACGAAGTGTTCATGGTAGAATGTGACGCTTCTGGGGGTGGCATTGAGCCATATTGCAACAAAAAGGGTACCCCATAGCCTTTTTCAGCCGCGACATTGTTGCCAAGTATTTCACACTCCCAGCATATGATAGGGAGTTCAATGGGCTCTTAAAGGCAGTACAACATTGGCAGCCTTATTTGTGAGGATGTCCTTTCCTCATTCGCACAGATCATTACAGCAATGGCTCGGATTGCCCGCTGAAGAAGCTACGTGGGAAAAAGTTTCAGATTTCCAGCAAGCTCATCCACACTTCAAGCTTGAGGACAAGCTCCTTGTCGAGGAGGGGAGTAATGATGTGGACAAGGATGCATTTGTGGGTATGAAACATAGCAGGAAGAGGATCAGCCCTTTAAAATAGGAGATTTGCAACATCTTAGCTTAGGAGTCTATTTAAATATTTAGTATGATAACTAGTAGGTCAGCATTCCTATTTCTACATTAGTCATTCCTATTCTTGTTCGAAGTCCTATTTAAGGATCTTCCTAAATAAACTAATGTAACTAGGCTCTATATAAGGCTACACTATTTATGAATAAAGCATTCGACAATTTATCATAGAAATATTGCTTGAGAGGAAGAGACCTTGTCACGGACAGGTCTCCCTCTTACGTAGAAACATAGGGTCTACAACAAGGGAAATCAAGAGGACTCCCTGGTGGATCGTCCCATGACTAGATCCTATGCCTGGACCCATATCACAAACACTCGTGAATGAATGATCACGGCACTCTCTTATCATTTGTAATAGAATGGTATCTTCATTTAACATAAAGAGATGATAAGGTCGAAGATAGATGAAATAATTGTTATGAAACATGTCCACGACACCTTCCAATGTATCTTAGAGATTTTGGTGAAGAACCATCCTTCGGGAATTTGCATTTATCCACATACCTAAAGCCAGATTATATCAGTGAACTTAAGTAAATACTAAATAATCAACTGAAAACCACAAGATTACTTGAAAGAATGCTACATACTTGGCTGTTGGACCATCCCAATTCTTAGCATTTCCTTCATTTACTGAATAAATCTTTCCTTTCTTTGGAATCTATAACAAGAAGCATGAATTTTAGAATCATCAAGCATATCTAATTCAAGTAGCACCAGAAGTTTCATTTGCATTTAAATGCAGGACGCATTTTTTTTTCACAGACTCATTCAAACCATACACCTTCTCCATAAAGGGGTCCTCAGTTCATCCCCTGTTTCCAGACTAGAAAATTACACATAAAAACCTAAAAATACACAATTAATATTGTAGCTTACAAGCACGGTCAAGTGATTAAACAGTAAAACAAAATTGTCCATGCAAAAGTAAAATCAAGTTTCATGGTTAAGGAGTATGGTTGTAATTACAAGTCCTAACAACTTAGTAAACAGGTTTTTTTTTCTTTAGCAGGTTTAAGAGCTTCACGAGGTCTTTGTTACATAGATCACATATCGATAAATTGGTAGAATCTTAAACAGTTAGTCCAACAATCAGAATCAAAGGTACCTTGATATCAGGGTGAGTAAGTATGAACTCTCCAAGCGATGGATCAAGGGTGAATCCATTAACACCACTTCCAGTGCTCAGCACAAGCTGCATAATAAACCATCCTTTTGCAATAAGTTGAGCGCATGATGATCCTTAATTTAAACTGGCCATGGAGAAACTTTATGAATCAAATTTTGATGCCTTAACCAAAGACAGCCTAGAAGAATTAATATCCAGGCCATCCCTAAACCAGATGCTATAGGTACGAGAAGAAAACATGAATGGACAAAAAACTGGGTATTAGAATGTTACTGAGTGTTGCTCTTCATACCGTACAAGAGCTTCCATACATGCAATAGCCAGCTGCCAACATGTTCTTTCCAGGTTGCAGGACGTCATCTAGAGTTGGATCATGGTCCTGCTTCACCATGTAAATCCCAAAAATCTGGATGAAAGAGAAGAGACTCAATACACAACTCCAATCTCAAGTTATTCTAAACAAAAACCATTAATTTAAGTGCAAGTAATAGATGGACAGAAAAGTAAATATCCTGTAGAATGATTCTGCATGATGTGTATACCGTGCCGATAGAAACTCCACAATCAATGTTGGAAGATCCATCCAACGGATCAAAAACGACGCAGTACCTGTTCACATGGGATGTATACAACATTTATGCTTAAAAAGAATCCAGGATTTGCAACCTAAAAGAAAGAAGAGAAAGCAAGAGGATGGATGGTGAATACTTTCCACGCTTAGCAGGCTCAACAAACGTGGCCTCTTCATCCTCTTCTGAGACAAGGATGCACTGCCAAATAACTCAAAATCGTTAAACGAAATGAGGAGATATTGAAACAAAGCTCTTTCCAATAGATAATCCTGAAACTTACAGAAGGTATTGAAACAAAGCTCTTTTAAATAGATAATCCTGAAACTTAAAGGAGGTATCGAAACAAAGCTCTTTTAAATAGATAATCCTGAAACAGACAGGAGGTATTGAAGCAAAGCTCTTTTAAATAGATAATCGTGAAACTTATATTGAAACAAAGCACTAAACAGATAATCCTCAGACTTACAGGAGATATTGAAACAAGGCTCTTCTAAACAAGTAATACTGAAACTTATAGGAGGTATTCAAACAAAGCTCTTTCAAACAAATAATCCTGGAACTTACAGAAGGTACTTAAAAAAAGCTCTTTTAAACAGACAATCCTGAAACTTACATGAGGCATTAAAACAAAGGACTTTTAAATAGCAACTCATTTTTCTGCACTACAGATTGGCCATGTTAGGAAGAGGGATAGCAGCAAATCTGACAAGCAGTATGAAGAGTAGATGGGGATTGCAGTAATGCTGACTTATGTGGTCTCATAAGTATCCCTTAGATTTCAAGATGTAGATGATTACTAGGAACCACAACTCTATGTAATCTAGAACTTTTGGACCATTCTAGATCTTTTGTACTCTAGAATGTATATATATTTCTTTAATGGAATCTGTTAATTTTCGGGAAAAAAAGGCACTTTTAAATAGATAATCCTGAAACTTACAGTTCGTCCACTGCTGACTAAGGCCTTAATGAAAACTTCATTAGAAAGGACATCAAGTTTCTTTTGCTCTTCACCCTGTTATGAAGACAACCCAGAAGAATTAATAATAAATCAAAGAGAAAGGAGAAATCTTGGGAGCAAATGGAAAAAAACATTAACTTGCCTGAACGTTGGTCTCCCCAGCAAGTCCTATGAGCTTGGCAAGACCCGCCTGCACCAATCAAATTGAAATCAATATGATCAGACGCAAACGAACATTTACGTAATGGTAATGGGTCATTTATAAAGAACGAAAGGAAGATCAAGAGACCTTGTTAACAGCAGAACAAACGAACTTGCAGCCGAGGACAATGTGACTGAGCAAGATAGTAAAGTCACCACGCGACTCAGGGTGTCTGGACTGCTCGCTCAAAACGTACCTGGTTATGGTCATCAAATCGGTGCGGTGAGCTTCGGCTGCGTGATCCATCGGAGGAGGAAGAGGAGTGTGTGTGCTTGTAAATCATCTTATGTGTAAATAATATATATACAGTTAGATATATAAGAGGCATGGTCTATCTGATACACGTGGAGGCGTGGCACTGAGGACCGACGTGTGTGGCCGTCACTCAGGATAACGCCTCTCTGCTGTCTTATTATTCCACGGTTATAAGGTTGTTTTTTGGGTTCTTGTTTATTTCTACCCTTTCCTGAACATGGCAGCTCAGATAACTGCGTGCTGACTCTGCTTTGCTTCATCAGCACAGGACACAGGACGAGGATGAGGATGAGTGTGGTGGACTTCGAGGTCCTCTCTTAAACATTTCTTTCTATTCCTTTACAAATTGTAAATTTGTTATTCCTGTTCGCCTTTCCATACTATTAATTATTTTCGAAGCCAATAGGCGATTGAAGTCAGGCAAGAAGACGTTACCTTGACTGTACCAACTTCTATTCTAGCAATTGCCGCATACACATTTCTCCTTTATTCAAAGTAGAGAAGAATGAGATGCTGTGCCCACCGTTGGCTTGCAAATTGGAGCCTAGAGAATAATATAATGTCATTGTCACAGGAATTTAAGTAATTTATGAAGGGAGTTTTTCTGATTTTTTTCCTTTTTCATTTATTTCTTATTTTAAAAAAATTGTGACAACAAAGTTTAAAATAAAGGTTAAGTCTTTTAAAATTTTCTTATTTTAAAGTAAAATATTTTAAAATTTTGATCAACTTTTTAAAACTCAGATTAAAAACTTATATTTTTTTGTCAATGCAACTAATGAAGCCATTTTCAATAGACGTGGACCCGCATAGACTGATGAACTTAGCTCATACTTCATGACCCACTCATTTTTCCTAAACTAGCTCGCACTTTTGAGCCATAATTTTTCCCTTCCATGCCTTCCTTTGTGTCATCTGACCAACAAAAACTCGTGACCCGTTTCATGTGAGTCTTTGTCGTTTTTCTCTTCCCTTGTCTTCATCTTTGTGCTGTCTGCATTATCTATTAAAAAGTAGTTAGCTTTTAGTCTATTTGCGGCAACTCTCCCTTCCCCTCCTCGTGATAATACTTGTACTCACTCTTTTTTGCAGGATTTTGTTCTCAGAAGCCCAACTTAGCAATTTTTCCCCTCTCTCCCTTCGAGTTTAAAACAGTGAAAGTTACTCTTTCCTAAAAAAGTTCATCTCTTGCAAGTAATTTTCTACTTTGTTATTTTTCTTTCAATCCTAATTATTTCTCTGTTAATTTTCTTTTAATACTGATTACTTCCTTTCGTTTTTTTTATTCATAAGATTCTTTATGTATTTATGAATCTTTATTTCTTCCCTTTAAAATAGCTTAATTAGCTTTTTTGTTTTATTTTCATTTATTCATTTAGGTGAGTGGATTTTTTTTATTTATTATAACACCCTCAAATCATCTTTAATTCTTTGTTTTTTGGTCATCTATGTATTATTAGGAAAGGGATGCGTGGATAAGCCAAATCTCTTGTTCTTCTTTGATTGATATAAAATCGATAAGAATAAATTCCAAAAAAAAATAGAGGATACTAAAATTTTTATATAGAAAAACTCTCTAATACAAAAGGCAAAATTATAAGATCAAAGGTCCACTGATCTTCCACTATAATATAGTAGAAGTACAATAATTTCTTATCTAACTTAAACTGGATGTTAACTTCTCACCCTATTTAAGACGGATTATATCGCCTAAATACTTCACCAATTTGTGGTGGATTACTTACACACTCAAAGTTTGAATAGTGTCTCAAGCTCTTCATTTTCTAAAGTGAGACTCTTTTTTTCTCCTAGAGTTTGACTCTCATTCATATTATGCATGACAAAGGTCTCTTAAAACGATCTAATTTATAATGGATTTGATGTACCTTCAAAAGATTTATTTTATTATGCAGAGTATTATAGCAAATCATCATTAAATGATTTGTTCCTCATATTTTTTTGTATTAGCAAATCTTCATTTAACACTATTAACTTATTCCTTTGCCTTTTTTATGTTAGCAAATCTCCACCAATATTATTAATTTGATCCCGGTTCCTTTTTTATATTAATAAATCTTCACCAAAATCATTAATTAACTTGTGGTGTTCCAATAATTATGGAGGAAACCCAACAATTTCTCCCTTCTTAACTTCAATTAGGGATCACCTAACTAGCACTATGAAAATCATAGAACATTACTATGCTTCGTACAAGAGTGAAAGGTGGAGTTCTTGACTAGGTGTATTACCAAATTTATAGATAAAATATTTTATCCATAATATATCCTTAGATGCTTACATCGTTGCGATATATTCAACCTATATGGTAGAAAGTGCTATACGCTTTTAGACGTTCGATTATCATCCCATAACCTCGCAAAATTCAAATATTATGATGTTAACTTTCTAGAATCGACATCTCCAACCTTATCAGCAACTGTTTATCCTTCTAACATAGGTTTTCTTCTACTAAAGCATAAGCACCTTTGGTTGTACCTCGAAGATATCAAAGTGTCTATTTCATAATTTCCCAATGTTCTTTTAAGGGATTAGACAAGAATCGATTCACAACATTAATGACATATGAAATGTTAGGCCTAGTACATATGAAGATGTACATGAGGCTACAAATTGGAGATGAATATGATAACTTTCTCATTTCTTCCCTTTCCTTCTCACTTATTGGACTTTGTTAAATCTCTTGAGAACTTTCTCAATGTATCAGTCCTAAGATAGCCAAAATAACCTTATGGAATGATCTTGAGTTATTGTTATTTTAAGGATCTACTTTGTTAATCCTAAATTTTTTAAGGCAATTGATTTTCTCAATGTCTTCTTAAGTGCAACAATTTTCCTCTTACCAAACTCAACAATCAACATATCATCAATATTTAGTAGAATTATGATGAAATCATCACTAATGTACCTCTTTATAAAAACACAATAGTCAACATAAGTATTCTCAAAATGATGTTGAGCCATGAAAGAGTCAAACTTCTTACACCATTACTTTGGTACTTATTTCAGACCATAAGGGCTCTTTGTCCGTCAGCATACTAAATGTTCTTTTCTCAAAACTGTAAATCACTTAGGTTGCTCCATATATATCTCCTCTTATAGGTCTCAATACAAAAATTTTGTCTTGACATTGAGTTATTCAATCTCTAAGTTTAGGCTTTCGCTAGACCAAAACCTACATGGATAAATGACATCTTTACCATAGGCGAAAAGATCTTTTCAAATAAACTCTTTTTTTTTCTAATTGCACCCTTTGACGATGATTCTAGCCTTATACCTTGTTTAGGGATTGTTCTATTAAGTTTTAATCTTGTACACCCCATTTTTTCTTTAAGACTTATTTGCCTTTAGGTAACCCTATTAGATCATACGTATGGTTCTCATGCTAGGATTATATCTCCTCATATATGACTTCTATCAATTATTCTTTATGAATATCATCTATGGCCTTTTCATAACTCTAAGGCTCCCCCTCGATGATGATCGTGAAATACTCATTTGGAGGATATCTAGTGCTTGATTGTATCTCTTTAGTCGATCTCCATAATTAGGATTATTCTATAGGTTCTAACTCACCAAAATAGATAAGTTTTGTGTCATTTCTCTCAGTTAATTAAGACTCTTATATATGTTGAAGACTCCATATGATCATGCACATCATCAGCTTCATCATGATTTGTCTCATCGATTTGTGCCCCTAAATTATCGTGCACCACAGGGGATAAATCATGATTAGAGTAAGTATTGACCTTGTGTGTAGGTTTCTCTAATTACTTAGAATCTTAAATGTCTAATCTTTTTTTTAAATAAAACATCTCAACGTCTCAAAATCTTCTTATTTATAGGATCTCACAGTTGATAACCCAACTGATCTTGTCGTGAACCAAGTTTAAAGCACTCATCCTTAGGGATGCAAATAAATAAACGAAATTTGAACACCTTAAAATGGTCATATAAGAACTTCTTTTCCGTCTATAATTCATCTAGGATATCTCCATCCACAGGAACTAAAATAGTGGTTGATAATATTAATAGTTTTCCTTACGACTTCTTCCAAAATGACTTTAGGAGTGTGATATAAGAGATTATGCATAAGATCCTTTTGCTCAATAGTCCAATTCATTCTCTCAATTACACCATTTAATTGGTATCTTTGGTGATGTTTTCTCGAGCTTGATTATTAATGCCTTACAATATTCTTTAAGTAGGCCACGACACTCTACATTGTTATCAACTCTAATACATTTCAAATTTCTACTTGTCTTACATTCCACCCTAGCATGGAACTTCTTGAATGCCACGAGTATAGTCTTTTGATTTCAATAAATACATCCAAATCTTTCTCTAATAGTCATCAATAAAAGTAATAAAATATATATAATGCTAATTGATTTTTTAATCATTAAGAATACAATGAGTGTATGGTTCAAGTGTTTTACCATTCATATTAGGAAGGAGTTTTTTTATAAATGAGTATTTGTAACCCCTCTCACTCATGTGCCCTAACCTCTTATGCCATAACTCGAAACATAAGTTTTCATAGGTAATATTGGCTTCTCTTTTACACAACTTTGTTTTATATTACAGATTTAAAATTACATTACTTCATTCAAAACTGTTAAGCAGGTGTATGGAAAATTAATCGGAGAAACGAAATGGGTTACACCGGATTTTTAGTAAAATATAGAAAACTTAGGCTTACTACGGGTTTTGATGATATTAAGCCTACCCATTTCTTATTACCAACACGGTCCAAATGGCAGGTCATGTCATAATATTATTTCATCGTTTAAGAGGATGGTTTATAATAAATAGAATGAAATGGGATAGAAGATGAGGGTTTTATATTACATCTCATTCCATCCTAAACAGTAAACATGAGAAACTTTCGATTTGGGGGGTTTAGGATGGAATGTAAAATGATAAAAAACTTTTCACTATGTTACATTATAAATTGTTATTTCAAACAACGTTTCACAAAATCACATTATGAAGCCTTCCATCCCTCCCAAACAACAATTATCTAATATTACATCCATTTATATTCCATTCCATAATAAACCATTTCAATCTATTAAAAACCTTATGTCTAGCCAAACATAGCCTAAATGCTCAATCATACTTTAACCATCCTTATATTCCAACTTGACAATCCATCTTACAAGTTGGATTTTGTTTCCAAGTGTCTTCTTTTAAATTATTGACACAAGTTTTGTCCATAATTCGTATGTGTTGGTGTATATAAACATATGCTTGAATAAGCTTTAGTTGATAAACTTACAAATCATAGCCACTACCTTTCAGTTTAAGAGCTCACATTATTTATTGCTTTTTTTATTTATTCTCATGCTTGATTAGGTTTATGCAAATATTTGCAACATAAATGGTCCTCCATGTTAGACCCTGGTTGCGGAGCCCAACTTTAGATCATGAAACGTGAGCTTAACCCAATGAAATTCCCTTAACCATCATCGATTCCTCTTCTTTCTCTGATACCAAACATGTTGGACCTTGATTCTGGAGTCCAACGATCATTCTGGAGTCATAAAGCATGAGTGGGTCTTCATCATTCTCATAACATCTCAAACCACAAGGGCGAGCCCAAACCAATCAAACACCCAAATAACCACTTGAATTTTTCATAAAAATTTTATCTCCATGTAACTAGTTTACTTTGAAACAATAATCATCTTATTCAAAACTCTATAGCTCAAGATATGCCTAAAAACCCGAAGTATGTTTGGTAAACAACCAATTCATGCTTTTCTAATCAATTTCCTTATTTTATCACCACAAATCTTT
Organism: Erythroxylum carthagenense; assembly: GCA_026413575.1. Taxonomy (NCBI): domain Eukaryota; kingdom Viridiplantae; phylum Streptophyta; class Magnoliopsida; order Malpighiales; family Erythroxylaceae; genus Erythroxylum; species Erythroxylum carthagenense. The sequence continues at coordinate 28,736,340 of JANZLD010000006.1, read as the reverse complement.
TTCATACCAAACCTAAAAGCCACCAATTTTTATATAGAGGTAGGTACATGTCCTAGTAATCTTTTCTTCAAGAATCACCTCATTTGGAGGTGGAATGGTGAAGTTATGGCCAAAAGATTCCAACATGTTTAAGTCCTTATTCATATTGTACCTGTCTTGGAGACATTGCCATATATTTTGTTACATATGTTAGATTGAGTTCGTTCTTAGACTATTTAAAAGTATATTTCTAGATCTACAACTTTCATGAAGAACTAGAAGCGAGATTCTGCCTCTAAAATAGTCAAAATTGTGATTTGCTGTAGTTGTCCCGTGAATGTTCGTTTAACAGACATACATGTCTGCCTAACGGACATAGACTGGCTTAGAAACCATTTTTCACCCGAGAAGATCCGTTAAATGGACCTAAAGTCCATTAAACAGACATGGGCGATACTGGGCATCATTTTTGACCCACGAAGGTCCATTAAACGGACTTAAAGTCCGTTAAACGAATATGGAGGTTTCCCAAACCCCTCCAAAGCCCCTCCAATGCTTTTGACATCCATTCTAACATCATATTCACTCATAATATTCCAATTTCACTTCTTCTAATGCGATAACACTCCTAAAACATTCAATTACAAATTTGAGTGAATTAAACTCCTAAACCTCAACTCAAATGATTCATCTCTTACAACAATTCTCATCATTCACCATAGCTGTCATGTTTATACTTCCTATACAACATCATCACTTATAATGCTCATATCTCTCTACTCTGATGCCCAAAATTTACATACTTTATAGAGTTGGAAAGATAAGAGGATAAGCTACAACTTTTCAGAAGACAACTTTGTCTATTTCTACCTAGATTAATCCAGTTTTCTCCTTAAATTCAGAACACAAATTCTTACCCTATGAAGAACTTGGAAATTGTCCCATTTTCACTTCCTTTATGCAACATCATTTTATAACCCTTTAAATTCCAACTTTTCTTCATCCACTCTTAAATCTTAGCTCATTTGACTTGTCACATTTAACTACATCTCATCATTCATACACAAATTCACATTTTAGCTTAACAATCATCTATACACAAATTCATATTTCATTAACATCATAAAATAAGAGTTTTACAAACTTTAATGGCATTTCTAAGCCACATTACATCATCAATATCAAAATCCAAAATACAAAAGATGCAAAATCCAATAATTCTCAAAATACATTTGAACCCTTGTTTTACATAAACTACTCCAAAACAAAGCAAAACATGCAAATTTGGAGTAATGTCTTGACTTTCTTGCACTCGGTCTCTTGCTCATCACCTGAATAGGGGAAGGAGAGTGGGGGTGAGCTTGAAAGCTCGTGAGTAATAGGTTTATAACGAGAAACAAGCGAAAACCATTGAAATATTTATTGTCATAGAAAATTCTTATTGAATCATAAAACACATGTTTCCCAAAATTCTCGTCATGAAATCAAATTCACAATGAACACAATTTATGCATTCTTCAACTTATTCACAAATCATAACACATAAGCACATCAGAAATGGTTTGGGTGGATCTATAACAAAACGTACTACACATTTCCTATGAGGGTCCTATGTAGCCGTGAACAAAATGAACTAACACAATCCCACATAGTGGTTTTGTGTGGTCGTAAACTTGAGGGAGTCTGTGAAGGAGCTCCATGCCACTAGCGGGCAGGCGGGAGAAGCCTTTAGACAAGTGCACTTGACTGACAGAACAGGACACTACAAAGCCACATAACATATAATTCATGACTTGAAAACTAATTGCCCAATTGGCACTTTTGAAAACTTGTCTTTCATGAGCATGACATATTTCACATGCATTTCTATAACTTAATTTCATAGACATAAAACCTTTTTAAAATCATTTGCATATCACATTTTATCATCAAAAATTCATACACCAACACATATAGCAATTTCACAAATCATTCAAATGCAACAATTGCCACAATTATAAAGCAATGAGAAATCATTTTATTCTCTTGATAAAAAGAAAACATAATGGCTCATTATCTAATTATAAGCATGAAACCCACCTTGAATTTCCTTGCTTAATACTTGCTCAAAGAGACCTCTCCCCTTGCTCCTTTTTCCTTCCTTGATTTCCCTTAACATAAGCCAAAAATTCCATTCAATAGGAATTTCAATTGAAAACCCAAAATGCATATATTCATAAAATTGATCCTAGAATCCTTAAACCTATACATTTCTTAAGCTATATGAACCAAAACTCTTTCAAAAATCCAAAGATTTAAAATCCAACTTACCTTGAATCTTCACCAAATGATGAGTTTCTTAGCTCTAATGAAAGCTCTCATGGTAATAAAGATACCTAGATATCTGAATGGGAGTTGTTCATACTTGAAATTTTTAGTTAAGATAATCCAATCAATCACCTCATTAGCCCTGTAAATAGGAAGAATTTGCTTTTGTGGGGATTCTAACTAAGTCCTGAACTGGTTTAAGGAATTTAAGAAAACCTATACTAACTTTGTGGTTGCATTATAAAATAATAGCAAATCATCTATAAAAGAGAGTTTATAAATGCCTATCTTATAATATTTGTAATAAAATTTAAACCAAGTCCCTTTTAAAATGTTAAGAGCAATCATTCTAGAAAGCATTTCATCATTTAGGCAAAAGATGCAACATCCCACTACCATAAGGCAAATACTCGAATGCCTGAAGGACATTTAAGTACATACCTTATATTAATGGTATGTTGGAGCAAAAACAAATCCAACTTACACATGGCATCATCTAACATACTCCAAAGTCACTAAATTTTAAAACAA
>JANZLD010000006.1:28715918-28726496 GCA_026413575.1 Erythroxylum carthagenense | reverse complement strand
GGGAGAGCTCGCTGGAAAATTTGCTAAGGTTATGAGTTGTTGAAGTTCTGCCAATTTCTGGGCTGATGTGCTCATGTAGTAAAGTTTGGGTATGTTGTGTTGTGCTGAAATTCTGGGTTGATATAGGTTGAATGGGCTCACTTAGACTTCTGGAGGGTGTTAGTCGAGCTGTAGAGCTCTTCCAGGATATTTGATGGGCTATTTTTGGGTGAGTTAATTGGTAGATGTGAGTTGTTAGAATTAAATACAGGTGCTGTCTAAATGACAGATTTTAGACAGAAGCCTTGAGTCCACTTTTGACCCTTATGGAGTTAGAATTTAGGTCGGTGATCTTCAGGAAAGTTGTAGAGCATCCTTTTACCTTTCCATAGACACTAAGTTTGTTAAATTTGGAGTTCTAGGTCAAAAGTTATGGTATTTGCAAGTTTCGGTACTGTTTAGGAGGAGCTAGTCGATCGATCTTGGAGTAAACTTTTAATTCCTGTAGTGTCCGAGCTTGCTCTTAGGTCCTTCTTGAAAAAGGTAGGTCTGTCTTTTAGCTTTGCAACGCAATAAACCGCCATGATTTGGAGCTCGGAGTCAAAAGTTATGAGGGTTTGAAGTCTGATAGGTCGGATCGCTGGATAGGTCGCTCGGCCCGCGAACGCCTAGTGCTCAGCACGCTACCGAGCGCCCAGCACTCGGCACGCTGTCGAGCGCCCAGCGCTCGCCCTTGGGCGAGCTCGCGCGTTTGGGGTCGGTTCTTGGCCGACCGATCCCTCTTCCTTCTTTCGACTATAACTTTTTAGTCCGACCTCCGATTGAGCTAATTTTCGAAGCTTTGGACTCCTAAGAAAATTTTCTATCTTTTTATACCTGATTGATCAGTATTGCTTTTAAATTGTAAAAAGTGGATTGAAACAAAGTGTGAAGGTCGGCTAATAAAGTTTGAATATGCTTAAGTAATTTTGAAATATCTTAAGCTATAGGGCTCCGATTGAGGCAATTCTTGTTTTAAATTAAACTAGAGATCTAGATCTACAAGTTATATGAAGGAGCTAAGCTGTAATTTTACCTCTAAGATTTTCAATTTTTGACATGAAATTAGATATAGCATTCTTGGTCTGTATTCTTTAAGACAGTATTTTGGTCATAACTTCTTCATTTCTAATCAAAATTGAGCGTTTTCAGTGGCATTAGAATCGTTAGATTATGAGGAACAAATTTCCTTAAGAAGCCGATCCGAAAATTCCTATTGCATGTCCCCCAAAATGAGATCGGTATGTTGTCGGTTTTGGGTCTTCTATGCTTGTGTGTTTCCGAATGTTGGGCCTCGGTGACGGGGTCCAACAGGTGCGATGTTCTATTGTGGTGATGAAGGACTCCTGGAGAGGGATCCAATGAGGAAGCAACAAACTAGTTGGTCGATCTTCTTCTATTTGAGGTAGTCAGTGGCTGCAAGGTCTATGTGGTCTTCTGGAGGTGAAATTGTTCCATCAATGCATCCAATAAGGTCTGAGGTAATGAAAATATCACGAAATTTCTCCATGCCAGGTAGTTTATAATGTCCAATGGTGTAGCCAAAACGTTAGTAATTTGGTTGAATGATAATGCAGATAGATTGGTTTCTGACATGTTTTGATTACGAAGTTTCTATCGTGGGGTATTGAAATGGATTATGCTAGTGTTTAGATGTTTGCTGGGATTGAAAATATTATGCTAAATGGGAAGTTTGGTGTGTTTTTTGTGTCTGTGTTTTGGTTTCTATGGTTATGTTGAGGTGATCTAAACTAACGTGGATATCATGGGTTGACTAGAAAATAAAATTAAGGGAAATTGGCAGTGGGCTCTAATACTAAGAAAGAGCAAAGAAATACTAAGAAATGGTATTGTATTTTTCATATGTTATTAACAGAGTAACATCCTTCAATGTATAACTTTGATGATAAATATATAAGAATAAATAGCTAAATGATAACACTAAATATTAGATACAACAAAATAGATATGTGCATGTGAAAAATAATGATAAAAGACACAATATAAGGTGGTTAAGATTGTGAGATGTTATCAAAAGAGTCCTCCATCAGATTCTTTGTGTACCTCCATGAAACTGTAAATTCTGATTCAAGTTTTAACCTTTATTATTACGTGCATGCATATTATTATCAGACTCAAAATGTGTCCTCTAATTAGTTAATCAAATCGGGGATTTGTACAGAATCCTTTATCTTCATACTCCATAAGGGAACAATATGTCCCTATCATCACCCTCCATCTTGATCTCATGAAGCTCTTGGTATTTTGATAGGCATCGTGAGCATGTAGTATCTCCTTTAGCCATCTAGTATTAAAAGCTACCACTTGCTTCTCCAGTGAAATCTCTTTGAATATTCTGTGATTTCTCTTCCTCCATATTGCAAAAACAGAGCAATAGAATGTAGTCTTTAGAAAATCCTCGTCCTCTCCCATCGTACATGACATCTGATTAGCCCACCTTAACATTTCACTCTACTTTGTTTCTCTGCGGCAATAATTCAGTAGTTGCTGAATCCAAGACCATATAGAACTAGAATATTGACATTGGAAAAAGAGGTGAGATATGGTTTTTGGAACAATTTCGCATAGAAAGAACAAATGATCCTCAAAACCCCCAAATAGTATGTCCTTGGTTCTTAGTCTATGTTTGGCTACTAACCAGCTGATAAATGAGGCTTTAGGATTCAGAGTTTTCTTCTAGATGATTTCATACCATTACACCTTAAGACCTTGAGAACTAATTAGTTAAAAACATGTAAAAACATGATTCAATAGTGAAGGTCTTAGATGAATCAAGCGATTAGATTATTCTGTCCTCTACCATTGCATTAGGTTGATACTTTTGGCAGATAAGTTGCCATAATATTAGCCCCTCTAAATCCACAGCTGCAGCTGTCAGCCTGAATCACTTTGTTCACGTAATTTTTTTATATGACCAAGTGATGACCACCAAATACCAAATTTTACTTGTAATTGATAGGCAATCATTTCACATTTCATAGCGTCAAGACTTGATTAGGATTTGAGTTTGGTAAAGAAAGAAACTTTTAGTTGACTTATTTTCTTAGCAAGTTAGTATACTAAGTATTTCAACTTGCATAAAATTGTCCCCAAATAGGTGTTAATAACTACAAATGCAAGGTTTTAACACACTGTTCGAGTGAGTAGAATCAACTTAATAATTAGTAACCCTGGTCACGCTAGACTATAAAGACAACCTGACAGAGTCTAGATTTGATTGGAAACTCAATAAACTTCTCTTTGACAGGGTAAGTTATTCACTTTGACAGAATAAACAGAGTCTTCATTTCTGAGCTGCTGCTCACGCCACTATGCTTGGAAATGCTCTAGTGATATATATCTATAAATAAGTAAGCAGTCTTAAAGGCTTCCTATAATTGGCAGGACCAGCATTGTTCAATCAATTCCAAAACTTGTTATCAATAAAAAGTTGTATCTGTTAATTCGAATTACTCGTATTTTTGAAGTTAAATCTTTCTTTCTATTATTTTTGGTCGACTAACATCAACTAGAAAAGGAGGTGTAGGGAGCAGCACTAGACGCCTCGGTATAAGCACAGTGCAGCGTTATTCTGGCGCACAACCAAATACATAGTAGGACAACATGACCTTCCATTCTTACAGAACCCTTCGCCTTCACTTTTATGCTCTTTTCTACGCACAGACATAAACATATCAAAGCAAAGAAAGTGCACAACGATCGAGATTAATTTATAGTCAACTAGATACTTCCAATAGACTTGGTTAGCCCGAAGGTGATAGCCATAGCCACCCAGCCTCCGATCAAAACCCTCAACGCAGACCTAACTGGCGGTGCCTTCCCCAGCACCGCCCCCAACCACCCAAAGACGAACAAAGCCAAGGTGACCGCCGCTACCACCACTCCTAATCTCACCTTATAATCCTTTATGAATAATGCAACTAACAAGGGCATCATTGCACCCAATGAAAAGGCAAGAGCTGAGGCTGCAGCTGCTTGCAGTGGATTTGGCAAGCTCTCCTTTTCTCCATCTCCATTATTTTCTCCCTCTTCTCTATTTTGATGACCATTTCTTTGTTTGTCTCTCTTTATCTTAGCTAACTCTATGTCCAATTGTGAGTTCACTGACACAAACTCTCCTATGGCCATGCTACAAGCTCCGGCAACTAATCCAGCGAACCCAGTTAGTATCATGGACTTTATGTCTTGTTTTACAGATCCCACACCAATCATAAGTGATGCAGTGGAGACCAAACCGTCGTTCGCTCCAAGGACGGCGGCTCTTAGCCATTGTGCTCTTTTTGAGTAGTCAGACTCCTTGGTTTGAAGCTCTAGGGGTGTTTGTCGCTCGGGATCATTGACAGGGAGAGCATATTTGGCATCATTGGGAGATGCTCGCTCGCTTGCCATGGAAGCCAAAACAAATAGAGAATATGTATGGTTAGAAAATTTGTTCTGTGAAGAGAGGAAGGTGATGGCAGAGAAATGTGGGGGACACACGCCTCCAGGAAGGGTATTTATGGAGTGAGATCATTTGAGGCAGTGGAAGACAAAAGTGGAGGAACACCACTTCTGATAAGAAATCTATAGCTGATCCGTCATATTGCCCAATAACCATGCTTGTTGAATATGATATTGTTACAATAATAAACGTGTCTGTTATATTAAGAAAATTAATGATAATGCCATCCAAATGAGGTCTCAAGATGTTCCGTTCAATTTTATAATGTTTTATTCTGTCTAATAAATTTCAGCTATTTATTTATATAAGTCTCGCGTGAGTTTCGCATAAATAAACGTAAGACCTGCATAAATAAATGATTGAAATTTATGGGATAGAATAAGAAATCATAATATTGGACAGAAGATCCTGTCCTTCAAAACACTGGTAAGGTTTATTGAACATTTGTCAGATAATAAAAAGAAGTATAAACTTGGAAATGAAATACACGAGACAAGTTGACAAATCAAGAACAAACTAGAAGAACCTAACAAGAGAAAAGAGAAAATTTATCGACATGAAAATTGAGTATAAAAGATTAGTTTGCCGTAATCTAACAGTAACTGAAATATTGTTATACATATTAATATGAAGCTTTGTCTATTTTCCTTCTCTTCATTGACCCAAATGGAATGGAGGAGTTATGGCTTACCAAGATAGCCTCTCTATGGACCACTTCGCCTGAAGAGTCCATATTAACAACGGGATTGCTCCCATACTTTACTTTAAGGTCACTATTTTCTTGTAGCGTTCAAAGTCTAAATGACTGTGGAAATAACATTCGATTAAGAAATATGGTCGGGGTAAGCTAGAAGGAAGCAGGGGTAAATATCATTAGAGTTAAATATGCTAACAGTTATATTATAGATTCAAACAATCAGCCAGAAATGAAGAATTCGAAAATGAAAAAGGGCCAGAGACAAAGGGAAAGATACAACACAAGTATTATCCAGCTAGCCTTACTGTGTACATGTGGCAGTCGGGCCCTTAAATCTGTATCTTCAACATGCATACACTTTACGGCAGTTATACCAAACGGGTTCTCAGCTCATGACTAAAGCATGACAATCGCACGACACAATGAAGATGCAAACACGTCTCCCTACAAAAGTTGAAGGAAAAGAAAAATGGGGACACAAAAAGGACTCAGAAAGAATTTTCCGTTTCAAGCGTTCCATTCCATCGGTTACACTTGTATCTATTTGCTCAAGTCTTCCACTTGACGGGGAAACAGTTGTCCGTTAGAAATATATAGAACCAAAAATATTCATGAGCAGTTGTAAATTTTGAGTCCATATCTTTAGCCCGAGTCATTGATCCGAACTTGTGTTAAACTTTGGCAGTTATATTTAAGTTTATTAATAATTAGTCAGTCTAATTTCATATGTAGATTAGTAAAGGTTAAATGGTAAGTTTAAGAACTTTTTCCTAATCACTTTAAGGACAACGCCTTTACCTATAAAATTAATTTCATTATAAAAAAGTTGGTTTCTTAAAAAACTCATTACACTATAAGAAAAATTGGTTTTAACGATGAAAGTTGTCGATAAAAAATACTAACTTTTTGTCGACAAACAAATTTGGCAACAGAAATTACCAATAGAAAGAGCTATAGGAGAAACCGGCATAGATAAAACTTCCTGACAGAATTATAATTTTCGTCACTAAATTTCCTAACAGAATTACAATTTCTGTCAATAAATTTCTCGATGGAATCAAAATTTCCATCGCTAAATCTTCCAATAGATTTACAATATCCGTTGCTAAAAAATGATGAAATTTAATAAAACCTACATCAATTTCCCATAAGGAATTCCCTACGAAAACACCATTTCGTAAGGAAATTACCTATAGAATCACCTTCTCGTAGGGAATTTCCCTATGGAAAATTTTTTCGTTTGTAAATTTCGTACGCAATTTTTACCAAAAACCATTAGTGCCAATTTTTATGTCAACTTTTATTATTTCGTCGCTAATTTTTGTACATAATTTTTACTACACTTCACTTTATGAAGCAACAAAATGAATTTTTTTAGGCAACAATTTATATCAATAAAAACAATAGTTTATTCTTTGGTTACAAATAATATTTCAGGTAAAATTGAACTCTTTTCATTATGTAGGAAACATTCGTATATACATTAAAAGTAATGTATAGATATTAACGTACGCCTTAATTGCTTATGTACTATCAAATGTAAACAACAAAAAAATGCATTTATATATGATATCATGTTGAAAGTAACCATAAATCCAAATGTCAATGACTAAAAAACTACATTTATATATGCTATCATAGTCCATATGGACATAATGAAATTGAACCATTAACATATTTACAATACAATAACCAAAAGTTATTAGCTAAGCTATGCACGTATATTATCTTCCTCTAATCCATTTGAAACATAAGCGTGTATCAAAACTTCAAAATTCTTCACAAAGTATCTTCTTATCCACTCTTATTCATAACCTTTCTGAAAAAAAACAAGTAAATAACAATTATTCCAAAACGACTGTGCTCGTAAACTCTTAAGAAGCGTGAGATAAATGTGAGATGAGAGAGTAAAGTAAGAGAGAGAAAAAATATCTCAATTCATTAAAGCTACAATATATGGAGGTCTTTATATACATCATCAGTAATAAGCTAATTAACTAACTCTAATCATCAAGAAGCTAATTAACTAACTCTTATACAATTACACAATAACATAAAATAACTCACAGTATTCTTTATTGTCACAAAATAAAGTAACCGAAACCTGAACTGGAAAGGATAAATCCTGAAGCAAATAGCACAACCAAAGTAGTTCACTAGTTGTAGTAGCCATACTCTGATATTTAGCTTCAGCAGAGGACTTAGAAACAGTAGATTGCTTCTTTATCTTCTAAGAAACTAAACCATGCCCCAAGAAAATGCAGTAACTAGTAAGCGAGAGACGGGACATCAAGCAAGAAGTCCAATCTGCATTCGAAAATGCAGTCAAGTTGAGCTGTGACTGCATAGGATAAAATAGTCTCGCAGAAATAGAACCTTTCAAATACTTGAGGATTTGAGTAATAGCCTACATATGAGGAAGCTTAGGAGCAAATAAAAACTGACTCAAATGTTGCACTACGTAAGAAATATCTGGCCTAGTCATGGTCAAATACAAGAACCTGCCAACAATTTTTCAATAAGCTTCTGGATGTTCTAGAGGTTCTCCCTCAGTAAGAGATAGCTTGAGATGCTGAGGAAGAGAAGTAGAGCAAGGCTTAGCTCCAGTCAAACCAACATCAGTTAAAATATCCAAAATAAACTTTCGCTGATGCAAAAATGTGCCTTGCTCATTCCTATGCAACTCAATACCCAAGAAATACCGTGCAAGTCCCAAGCCCTTAATTGTGAACTTAGTATGTTAAGCTGTCTTCAAACTAGCAATGTCAGAATCATTATCACCAGTAATCAAAATATCATCAACATATATGAGGACAACCGTAAACAAATCTCCTGCCCTCATAATAAACAAGGAATAATCATTAGTGGACTGAACATAACCCAAGTGAGTAAGAAACTTAGTAACCTCCTTATTACACTATCTTGAGGCCTATTTAAGGCCATACAAAGAGTTTTTTAAATAACAAACCTAACTAGGTTTGGTAGCATGATACCCATTAGGAGGGACCATATATATTAGCTCTTCAATATAACCATGCAAGGAAGCATTATTAATGTCAACTTGATGTAAAGGCCAATTCCTAGCAGTAGCCAAAGCAATGACAACTCTAAAAGTAGCAAGTTTAGCCACAGGAAAAAAAGTATGTATATAATCCTTACCCTCCTTCTGATCAAAACCTCTAATGATTTTGTAGCTCTCAACTGTTCTATCTGGATTATATTTGATCTTATAAACCCATTTGGAAGAAATAGCTTTATGTCCTGTAGGTAAAGTGGTTAGTTCCCAAGTATTATTCCTCTTTAAAGCATTAAGCTCTGACTCCATGGCTTCCACCTATAGCTTATCCTGACTAGGATCAAGAAAATTAGCAGGTTCATGGGTTGTAAACACATTAGCCAAGGAAACCACATAATCATGAGGTAGGTATTGAAAATCGACAAAAGAAAAGAGAGGATGATATGTAGAAAAACTATGGGAAGAAGAAGAAGGAAGCACATTGTTGGCATTGGCATATAGAACAAAATCTTGTAACCAATGGGGTTGTTTTCTTTGTCTTTGATATTTACACAAAATTGGGGAAGGAGCACAAGAAGAATCAGTTGTGGGAGGTAAAGAAGTAGAGAGGACAGCAGTAGGAGGAGAAGAATGAATAAAAGAAGGAGAGACATGCTCAGGCAAAAAAGTATCAACAGAATTAGTGGAAGAACCAATTAAAGAAGGAGATATAGTATGGATAGGTGAAGAAACATGAACTAAAGGACTTTAAGAACAAAACAGATTAGGAAAAGATGAAGAATGCTTAAAAGGAAACACAGTCTCACAAAAAGTAACATCTCTTCTTAATAAAACACATTGTCTCTCAAGATCAAAAGAGCTTATAACCCTTTTATGCAGGAGGATATCCTATACGTACACATTTATAAGCTCTAGGTTTGAATTTATCACCTTTTAAGCCCACCTTAGCAGCTTAGCAAAGACAACCTATGGTTCTCATATGAGTGTAATCAGGTTTGGAGTGAATTAATGTTTCATGAGGACTTCTCTAGTGCAAAATAGGTTTTGGCATTTTGTTAATGAGATAGGTGGCTGACAAAAGACACTCTCCCTAAAAATGATAAGGTAAATTGGCATGGATTTTGAGAGATCTAGTTGTGTCAAGCATATGTCTATGCTTTCTCTTAATAATGCCATTTTTTATGGGGTATAGGTCATTGATTTCTGATGAATAATTCCTCTATCTCTCATAAACTGGCTACATTGTGAGTTAATAAACTTAGAACCATTGTCATTCCTCACATACTTGGGGTGTTTTTGAAAAATGATTATGAATGTATTTCACAAAAGAAACAACAGTACTACTAACTTGTTGCTTACTTTGCAAAAGATAAGTCCAAGTAGAACGAGAAAAATCATCCACTATAGTAAGAAAATATCTTGAACCATCAAGATTACAAGCTCTATATGGTCCCCAAAGATCCATATGAATAAGCTCAAAAATAATGGAAGGGGAATGTGTGCTTCTTGGAAAAGGAATTCGATGAGATTTAACCAATTTGCAAGTATCACAAAACAATTTATTGATATCAAACTATTTACAATCAGCCACGTGAGAAAGTTTAGAAGCTGAACAATGCCCCAATCTTGCATGAAAAGTATGCAAGTCTACATTATTTGGAGTGACAAGACATGAATACCTAACACCAACTAAAGAATTCTCCATATGGGATGATTTCTGTAAGAATTGGACAAAATGGTCTACAAAAGTATCATAAGGATCAGCCACAAGGTAGTATAATCCTTTTATGCCTTTGCCAACAGCAACAACTTTGCTAGTGATGGGGTCCTGAAAGGTACAACAAGAAATATAAAAATTTGATTCAAGTTTTTTAGATTTAAGTAACTTTCCAATAGAAAGAAGATTGTACCTAAACTTAGGTACATATAGCACATTATGTAGAGTTAAAGTGGAAGTGATGGGTATGGATCCAACCAGTGTACCATTTTTAAACTAATGAATATAGGTTGAGAAAGGGATTTAGTGCAAGAGAAAAGATGAATAGATGGGGTCATATGGTCCGAGGCTCCTGTATCTACAATCCATTTATCATGCAAACTATCATTGTGCAGGCAAAAAAAAGCTGATTAGGTAAGAATAGTACCTACATAGGTCGTACTTGCACTAGATGCTTCTTGTGGGATAGTAACTTTTCCTTTAAGTATTTTCATCATTTCCTAACATATCTGGGTAATCATCTGCTGATTCACTTGATTCCCATTGTCATTGTGCAAATCCAGTGGATTATCTTGTTTAGTCTCACTACCAATGTTGGACCCCGAACTTTTGATGAAAATTAGAAATATTAAAATGAATTTAAAGTGAGAAAGAATTGGTGAGAATGA
>JANZLD010000006.1:28569895-28583068 GCA_026413575.1 Erythroxylum carthagenense | reverse complement strand
AACTTGGAGTTTTATCAAGTAAGTATTATGTAAATCCTTATGAGTGGTAGAAATATGAATCAAATTTGGTGATATATTTGTCATTACATGATCATCAGAAAATTGTTATTTCATGAACACTGTGGGTTTAAGATGAAAACATGGATTTGTGGTTTTTACATATTTGATGATTAATATGTCATAAGAGTGTTTTAAAATGACTTTTGAGTTGAAAGATTAGTGAAACCTTGCATAAATTAGTGCAAAAAATTTCTGGAGAAAAGTTGATGTATTATCTGTTTCTGTTGATGTCTTCACTGTTATACGTGAATATTTTGGATGTTTTAAGAAATGAACTCTAATGAGTTTAGAGATAAGAAATAGGTGTAAGATGATGTCTAGATATGATTAATGAATGGTTAAACTAAAATTTGAGAAGAAAATGAAGAATGTGTAGTGAATGAAAATGCAGAAAAATGAAGAAGTGTAGAAGCTAGGATTAACATTCGTATATGAATGTTGTGTTTTTGATGTTTATGAATAATAATGGATTTTGATTTGTTTGTGAATGATAATGAGCTGAGAATGAATAGGAAATAAGCTAGAAGTGATAGAGTAAGCAAAAGAGATGTTTTAAGATATAGAGATGAATTAGAGTTAGAGATGAATCTTGTTGAAGTGTGCTGGACATTTACAAATGCAGTATTTCCACTGAACATGCATCTGTATTTTTGCCATATCACGGTACATAGACATCCAAATGTGATGATTTTAAGATTACATTAAACTACAGAAGTGTGTATATATTTTTCATGAAGGAATTGGAATTTAATTCTGTCTCTAAGAGTTTCAAAATTTAGCTCGAAGTTGAGTATGTGGATTCTGTCGTGGTTTGGAATAGTCTGTAGTTGTTTTCGCATAACTTGCAGAATATCGAACCAAATTGCATGAAATTGGTTTTATTTGAAACTTAAGACATAAGGGAACAATTTTTTAGAAGAGTGTTTTGCCTAAATCCTTCATATTTCTTATCAAAATGACAATGAAAGATGGACTCGAAGGTCTATTTTGAGAAGAAGAGAGAGATTGCAGTGCGTGAATTTAGAGAAGAAAAGAGGGATGGCACGATCGTGCTTTGGCACTATCGTGACATTTTGGAGAAGTATGGAAAATCACGATCGTGCACAAGCACGATCGTGACTTTTCTAAACCAACTTGAATATCATGATCGTGCATGAGATTGAATGCTGATGTGAACATCCTTCACTCTTTTAGCTATAACTTCCTCTTCTGACCTCCAAATGACATGGGACTTAAACCATCTAAAATCATTCGGAAGAGATTGAATAATGAATTTGGGATGGAATTGGTGAGGAGTTATGGAAATTGATAACTGGAGTATTTTCACTGAACATGTTTCGATATTTTAGGCATAACTTGATATTTAGTTATCCAAATGTAATGATTATTGATTTAGATTAAAATAGACATAGAGATACAATTTTTATGAAGAAATAAAATTTCAATTCTATCTCCATCGTTCCAGAATATGACTTGAAGTTAGGCATAGAATGCTGTTACAGTTAAAGAATGGTCCGTCTGAATTATTTGGAGTATAACTTTTGGAATATTGAACCAAATAAAATAATCTTGGTGTTAGTAGAATCTTAAGACAATAGTGAACATATTATTAGAAGAAAGTTTTGCCAAATTACCTTATTTGAATTATCTAATTGATCATGGAAAATAGACCTGAAGGTTTGGAATTTTGGAGAAATCATAAGAAAGATTGAGAGTTTAGATATTGTGTGATCATATAATGTAGGATAACAATAGTGAATGAATTGTTGGTGTTAAAGTTCCAAAGACATGTGTATAATGAAGATGAAGGGGTTCATATGATTGAAGTTGTGATTCAAGAAGAGAAGTAAAGTGTATCTAGTTTAAATGAATGAGAAATTGATGATAAGAGGAAGTAATGTGAGAAAAGAAATGATAAGTGATTTAATTATGAAATTTGATAATATACTCGGAATTGTTATGAACATGCATTGCATATATTCCATATACACACGTGTACATAAATGAATGCTTATAATTGTGCAAAGTTATTAATGTGTGTGCAATGTGTGTATTGCATAATTTTGATGTGCCGGATAAACGTCTGCATTCAGACATTTCTAGATCATGAATGCTAATGCTAATTTGGAGTGTATTGTGAGTAGACCTAGATGGTCTAACTTTATTGTTTGTTTGTTTACATGATGTATTGAATGATTATGAATGTGAATTGATTGTTGAATTCCAGACAATGAAGGTCTGATGATTGTGATATATGAATGGGACATTGAAGTGCTACTTGTATGTGAATTTGATTGAAATAAGTGTAAATAAATTGATTGTTAAATGCTGGTCCACGGTCCTATGATAAATGTGTTCTGAATGTGAATTTGCATATGAACGAAAATGTGAATTCTCAACTTTAATGTTGAATGTTGGACTAATGTCCGATGATATGCGAATGTGATTGATGCATTCCATTTCATGAACGTATGAAAGATAAAGGTAGTTGTGACCAGAGTAGCCAACGTAAAAGAGCTTTAAGCTCAATTATGCCTATAAGAGCCTTAGGCTCAACATTTAATAAGCTTAGTATCCCCATCAAATACGGGATACTTATTAATGAGCCCAGTATCCATAATAGATACGGGACAGTTATAGGTACTCGATCACAACAAAGTAATTAATGAAAGTAAGTCTCACGTGCATTGTATACGAAAATTGATATGTATGTTTCAAATGAACAAAATGAACTCTGTGTGACTACTATGAATGTGAATTGTGAAATAAGTGATTAAAATGATACGTGATGCAATGTGATTATTAGATAAATGGTGTGAATTATGTGTTATGTGACTGGGTGAACCATCGAGGATGGTCACTCACTGAGTTCACAAAACTCACCCAAAATTTGCAAATATTTTTCTGGCTCAGAAGAGTACCCCGTTAGACAAACGGGAGTATACTTACTGCATTCAAGTAAGAGGTAGAGGTCGGGATTAGTTGACGTCTGCATTAATATTTACTTATTTATGTATTCCGTTACATTTGTATAATGTGTATTTGAATATGCTTCTATATGTAATAACTTTCCAATTTGGAAATGTTGTAAGCAAGTTTGATTAATGATTGTAGTAACACTCTTGAATGAAATTGTTTATGAATAAAATGAGCCAACTTGATTATTGATTCCACATACGTGATTGAAAAAAAAATTTGTGCTCAATTTTGAGTGTTTGACTACTCTAGCTTGCCACTCTCATGGGATAAGCACTTTGACATCACTCAAGAGGTCGGGTACATGTCCCGAGAGGGTGGGGTGCTATAGATTTTGTCATTTGGTGGGTCAAAACAAACAGGCAGTGTGGACCCATACGGTCAGTCTGTGTTTCTTACAGGTTTGGTGGTGTTTTTGCAATAGGAATATGGTCAGTGTCAATTTACATGGCTTGACCGTGTATCCTTCGGGTTTTTGCTCAATTCTCCTTCTTCATGACATCTCCAATGGATCCTACACCCATTCTAACATCACTTTCACTCATAATCTTCGAAAATTTACCTCTTCTACTGCAATATCACTCCATAACAATACAAACAACAATTATATTTCATTCACTCTCAATTCTCAATTCATTTGAATCCTCATCTCAGGTGGATAACTTCTTCAGATATACCTAATTTCAACTCAACATCATCCACACATATTTGATATTCCCTACTTGATTATAAATAATAAAAAATATAATACATTCTCATACACTCAAAATAGAACACAACATATCCATTAATCCAACAATGTACTATACTCAGTTCTCAATTTCATGTCAAATTTTGGGGCTCGTAAAGACATAATTGAAATTAGATGCCTTCACAAAAAATATATCCCTATGTCTCTAGTTTAATTCAAATTAAGAAGCATATCATTTAGACATCTAGAGAAAAAGTTATGGCTAAAATACTAAAGCATACTCAGAGATCATGTTACTGCTACATTTTTCAACTCATCTACCAATTTTTGTTCCCAAATCTTACCCTAACACAACTCATACAAAGATCACCTTTTCTACTCCATCGACTCCTTATTCTTAACTCCATTTCAACTCATTTCTACACTCATTCATTAACACAAATAGGTTATAAACGCATTTCTATACTCATCAACTTCCAATTCTTGTTGAAACATCCTTGTCACAACCAATTGATCTTAAAAACATGTGTAGCATAACTTATAGTTTCTTACTCATCATATACAACATCAATCATCCATAAACAACTCCTAACCCATTATTTAGAATTTATATGAAACAAAATATCAATATATACATATATATGTTCACTTCTACATCAACATTCTAGCATATACAAAACTCCTTGTCATGATCATTCAACCTTCAAAACATTTCTATAAATCATTACTATCAATAAAAGCAAGAAATTTATACACTCCTTACAATTCATGACATATACATACTCGAAACACCATTTCATGTCATTAACCTCTAACTATCATCATAAATGCTTCATTTAACATTGCCCATAAAATTAAAACATGACTTACTTGATTTAGCTACCAAATCTTCAAACTCTTTAAGAAAATAAAAAATCCCTAACTTCGCCAATAACCCATGATCATCCTCATCTTTAGGTTGAGAGGTTTGGCTTTTTGGTGAGAATGAAAGAGAGAGCAAGGTGAAAGAGTAGCATGAAAGATGAGAGGGTTGGGTTTAACGTGCATGGAGATTTGAAAAAATAAAACTCAGGAAGAAGAGAAGAGAAACTACAAAAATGAAGAAGAGAACTAAAGCAAAACACCGATACCCATTTTTAGAGAGAAGCATCGTGAAAGACAACAAGGGGTCTTTAAAATTAAAAGAGTAGTAGGATTTAAGACATGGCTTGGCAAATGACACTTGTCACTTGCCACATGTCCAATTTGTTTTTATAACTTTAAACTAGTCCAATCAAAACTAATTCTTATTCCAGTTGTCTCCTAATTCTCAATGGCACTTGTCAATAAATCCTAAAGTCATTTATCAAAATTTTCATTGCCATTGGATAGTAATTTCTACCACCATTTAACAATTGTTTTGGCATTTGGCAAAAATCACCCAAATTTTTTGGTTCAAAAATTATCCAAATTTTAAATTTTTTTTCCTAAAATTGACCAAAAATTCTAAATCAAATTATACACTCCCCAAATCAATTTTTAACATATAAAAACCACATTTCTCAGTAGAACTCACATTTAGAAAGACATATACCCGAAAATTGTTAATGAATGCATGTACAATTATTTTTATGTGCAAAGATTCAATATTCACGTGTATGTGCATATCATGCAATGCATGAGCATGAAATGTGTTTTCTAATTTCTCAGTAATCTCTCACATTTACTATTTTAGCCTTAACATGGGTAACGAGATGTTACAACTCTCTCCTCCATAAAAGAAATTTCGTCCTTAAAATTCTTACCGGATTGTTTAACAGGTGGGGATATTGTCTCCTCATATGCTCCTCCATTTCTCATGTGGCTTCTTCAGTTGCGTGATTCCTCTAAAAGACTTTCACCAATGGAATGACTCGGTTTCTCAATTGCTTGACCTATAGTCCCACAATCTTGATCAGCTCCTCAATATAGCTCAAGTTACTAGCAACCTCATTCTCTTGAGCCGATATCACATGTGTCAAATCTGATCGATGTCTTCAAAGCATACTCATATGAAACACATTATGTAATTGAGACATTTCATTTGATAAAGTCAACTTATATGTCAAAGGTCGTATCCTCTCAATGATCTCTTAAGGACTAATGTACGTAGGGCTCAACTTGCCCTTTTTACCAAATCTCAACACTCCCTTGCAAGGTGACACTATGAGAAACACTCTGTCTCCTATACTGTACTCCATGTCCATCGATGTTGATCTATATAGCTCTTCTATCTATCTTAAGCCGCTTTAATTCAGCTTCAGATAAACTTCACCTTATCTACTGTATCTTGTATCAACTCTGGGCCTTCAACCATTCTTAAGCCCTCTTCATCCAATACAGAGGCGATCGACACTTTCTTCCATACAATGTCTCATATGGTGCCATTCCGATACTACTATGGTAACAGTTGTTGTAGGCAAACTCAATCAAAGCTATGCACTGATCTCAAACTTCTTGAAACTCCAATACACAAAAGCTCTGAGCATATCCTCAACAGTCTTTATTGTCCTTTCACTTTGTCCATCTATTTGAGGATGAAATGTAGTACTGAAGTTCAAATTAGTACCCATAGCAGATTGCAAGCTCTTCTAGAATCTTAAAGTAAATCGGGGATCCCTGTCCAACATAATAGACACTAGAACCTCATGCAGTCTAACTACTTCATTCACATATCTCTGGACTAATTGGTCTAGCAAATTATTCTCCATCACTGGTAAGAAATGGGCAGACTTAGATAATCGGTCCACTACAACCCATATAGTATCATGCTGCCTCAGAGTTCTAGGCAATCTCATAATAAAATCCATAATTATTCGTTCACATTTTCACTTCAAAATAGGCAATGAATGTAGCTTCCCTACTAGAACTTGATGCTCCACTTTAACCTATTGGCATGTCATACACTTAGAAACATACTCAGTTACTTGCTTCTTCATTCTTGGCCATCAGAAGTGTTGCTTAAGTGTATTATACATCTTGGTGGTACCAGGATGCATAGCATAAGCAACCATATGAGCTTCTTTAAGGATTTCCTTTCTCAGTTCATCCACATTCGGCACACATATGAAAATGATCTAGAAGGCGAGTTGAATAGATCGTTGAAATTTTTCGCAAAGTGCTACAAAAATAGAGAATTAAAACACACAAAATAAACAAGCAAAATTGAAATGTAAAAGAGTAGGGAAGAGAGGCAAACACTGTGTTTATAGAGGTTCGGTTCTAAGACCTACGTCCTCTACCTAAGTTCCCACTTAGGATTTTGTCAAAGCTCTTTACTATACACTTTTTAGTTCAGTGTGAACTCTTACAACTCAACTTGACTTTCGGATCAAGCTACACCTTACAAACGATTTGTTTTCCTGGCACAAATCTTACCTCTCAAGTGATTTTTTCCTAATCACTCAGCTTACAATAATAACAATGATAAGTAGTTAAGCTCAGCTCAGTACAACTGAATACAATTAAAACATGCTAAGAGCAAAATGAGAGCAATATGAAGATAATTTGAACTATAGCAAGTATACTTCACTTGTGGACTTGTATTATCAATCCTATGAAGTTCCATCCTTTTATATGCAGGATTCAAGATGTTTTTAGACATTGTAGAACTCTCCTAGCAATTGTAGAATGCTCCTAGCTGTTGTATGAAGATTTTCCTCCCGTTTGAAATCAATTGACACAGTCAAATTATGTTCAGTTGCACTGATAGTCGACTAGTCAGTATGTAATAGTCGACTAATATGATGATATACGACTAATCCACTTATCCAATTAACAGATCTGATTGTTAATAGTCGACTTACATTATGATGGTCGACTAGCCTCTAGCTCCAACTGACAGATCTTACATAATCTTCAATCTTTGACTCTTGAGATGCTTATTTTGAATTTGTCATCGATATCTTCTCATGAAATACATGTTGTGATACTCAATATTGCAATCTTGACTAAATTTTATCTGACTTAAAAATTGGTGTGCCATCATTTTAATCCAAATACCTAAAATTATTTCTTAACCAATTTTGTAAGTTTTATTATTATCAAAACATAGAAGGATTTAATTTGTCAACCTCCACTGGTCCAAAAATCTTCCCCTTTTTGATAATGACAAAACATTTAGAAATTGTTTAAGAAATTGAAAACAAAGAAAAATTGATCAAGGTTTTTATGCCTTGTCTTTATGGTTAGATTATCTCCCCCTTAATCAATAAATCAATGAACACATAACCATCACAAGTGCAAAATTGAAACTTTCAACAAAACCGTGATCAATAAATCAATGATTAATTTCAAAACCATAATTAATTTCATAACAATAATGCAATGATACTCCCCCTTTTTGTCATAATAAAAAAATCATAACACTCAAGAACATTGTCGCCAAAGAAATCACACAATCAAATGGATACTCAAACCAACAATCATAGTTTCAAATTCATAAACAACACAAATAATAAGATAAAAAATAACATGAAATTTTGTTCAAGATTCAATACAATAGCCATTAAGGTGGAGAAGCATCATCATGTCTATAACCTAATTTATCAAAAAATTTCTTGATATTTTTCTCCGAACGTACATTCACCTCTTCAATTTGATCTCGAATTTCTTGAAGATATTCTTGAGATACTTCACTTCTCCTCACATTAGTTGGTCTTGAACTACTTGGTCGTTCACTAGCTCTTTTTGATCGTTGACGTCTGGGCACTTATTGCTCACTTTCCAAGGTTAATCTAAGCTTCTCCACATGATAGGCATATACCTAACCTTTTTCAGTAGTCTTCATCAACTTCATACTCCTTAAATTGTAGGGTGTAAACCTCCAACTTGTTGGATATGGATAATGCTCATATGAACTCAAATTACACCTTTGCAACTTCGATATGTAAGTGATCAAAGCTCTATAAGGCATTCCTTTATGCTTGATTGTTTTTTCTCTAAGCTCCCCTCTTAACAAGTTTGCTTTCTTCCTCATCATTTGGATGATTAAAATTGGAAAATTTAGTTTCCTCCCTTCTTCCAAATGCCATATAATTTCCTTGTCCAATGAGGTGATGTGGTTGTTACTCGCTTTCTTTAGATAGACTACTCTATTTATGGCATAATGTAATAACCTATAGTTTAATGGTAAATCCATTGCCTCATATGGTGTGGAATGATCAATACAAATTCCACCAAGTAATTCATCACCTTTCACTTCATTATAACCATAATTTTCTTCTGCTTCCTCATCCGTATCACCATTTTTATGTCTCAAAATATTTGAATCTAATAAGGATGCTCTAGGCCTTACTCCTCCTTTAGGCAATTTAAACCAAATACACAAATTTTCTTCACAGATAAAAATGTCTCTTCCTTGAACACTAGACTTCAAATGCACTCCACTGTCAACAACTAGATTTGCATAAAATTCTCTAACCAAGTCCTCATAAATATCATCCTGAAAACCCAAAAATCCTCTCAATCCAAGACTTGTTATTTCGTTAAATAGATCCTTAAATTCACTATGATCAAGCTCAACCCAATCAAATCTCATAGAAGGAATTAGAACTTTGATTTTTAATGCCTTATAGTAGAGATTTTGAGCCTCCCTAGAGATGAATCGTAGTTCAATCTCTTCATTCTCTCTTTCACCTCCTCCCCTTGATGAAGACCCTCTAACACGAGGTCATTGTGGTGCAGTTTCTGCTTGCTTTCCTTGGAGCCATTTTAAGGATTTGGGTGATTTTGAGAGAGAAAGAGTGATTTTTCATAGGTTAGGGTTTTGGATTTCGAAAATGAGATTTCAAAAGAAGAAAGAGATTTGATGATTTGAAGAGTGGGTTTTGCGTATTTGGAAGAGTATTGAAGATGGGAAGTGTTGATTTGAAGAAATTTGAAGAGATTAGTCGACTAAGTGAGAGAATTTTGAAGGTAGAAGAAGATAGATTTTCGAAGGATTTGAGAAAGATTGACAATTTTAAAGATATGAGATGACTTATAGTCGACTAGTAACATATTAGTCGACTAGTTTAGGCTTAGATCTGTGTAATAGTCGACTACAAGGGTATTAGTCTACTTATATAAATACACATTGTGGGATAATCAGGTATATTAATCGACTTACATGTCATTAGTCGACTAATACTCTAAAACTCTTAATCAACTGTTCCCCTGATACAATAGTCAACATACACATTAAGATTACTCGACTATTACCTCAACATCAGTTGACTTAGACTTCAATTAGTCGACTGGAATATGTCTAGAATCTAGAAACATCACTTCATAACCTAAATGTAGAACCTGTTGATTTATTCTTCGATGGTATTGCATATTTGTCTAATAATTTGACCATGTTACTGTGAAAATGTATGCAAATCATCCAGTTGAATTTAAATCACACATACCAAGTTTTAATTTAATATTTACAAATACATCTTCTTTAAGGGGTTTAGTAAATATATCTACCAATTGATCACCTGAAGAGACATGTTTCAAACAAATATCACCTTTTAAACAATGATCACGTATGAAATGATGTCTAATCTCAATGTGTTTTGTTCTACTATGCAAAATTGGATTTTTACTTAAAACAAATTTCACTTGAATTATCACAATAAATTGGAATATCTTTAACAACAATACCATAATCAAGTAATTGATGCTTAAGCCAAAGAAATTGTGCACATGCACTTCCAGTTGCTACATATTCAGATTCAGCAATAGAAATAGCTACACTAATTCGTTTTTTACTTGCCCATGAAATCAAAGATGAACCTAAGAAATAACATAGGCCACTTGTGCTTTTTCTATCTATTCTACATCCACCATAATCAGCATCACTATAAGCATACAAATCAAAAGACTCACAACTAGGATACCATAATCCATGATTAATTGTTTTTCTAAGATATCTAAAAATTCTTTTACAAGCACTTAAATGAGAAATCTTAGGACTAGATTGAAATCTAGCACAAAGACAAGTAGCAAACATTATATCTGGTCTAGATGCGGTTAAATATAAAAAAGAGCCGATCATACCTATATAAAGCTTTTGATCAACATCTTCTTCATGTTCAAATTTTTCCAAAACCAGATTTGATGCCATAGGTGTTGCTGCATCTTTGCATCCTTCCATGTTGAAATTTTTTAGAAGCTCTTTTGTATATTTAGATTGGTGAATGAAGATTCCATCTTTGTATTGCCTGATTTGCAGCCCAAGAAAGAATTTGAGTTCTCCCATCATGCTCATTTCAAATTCACTTTACATTAAGTCACTAAATTCTTTGCAAAAAGATTCATTAGTAGCACCAAAAACAATATCATCAACATAAAATTTTCAAACTAACATATCTTGATCAACATGTTTTATAAACAAGGTATGATCAACTTTACCACGAATGTAACCATTGTGAGTTAGAAAAGTACTCAACCTTTCATACCATGCCCTAGGTGCTTGCTTTAATCCATATAGTGCCTTCTTGAGCTTGTAGACATAATCTGGATGTTCATGATCTTCAAAACCTGGCGGTTGTTTGACATAAACTTCCTCTTGAATATGGCTATTGAGAAATGCACTGTTGACGTCCATTTGATTTAATTTGATCTTCTTATGAGAAGCAAAGGCACATAGCAATCTAATTGCTTCTAAGCGAGCCACTGGTGCATATGTTTTATTATAATCAAGGCCTTCTTCTTGATAAAATCCTTGTGCCACTAACCTTGATTTATTTTTGATTGCATCACCATTTTCATCAAACTTTATCCTATTTACCCACTTGACTCCAATGATGGTTTTGTCCTTTGGTGGAGCTACCAAATCCCATACATTATTCCTTTTGAATTGATTAAGTTCTTCTTGCATAGCCAACAACCAATTTTCATCTTCAAGAGCCTCTTTTACGTTCTTGGGTTCCACTAGTGAGATGAAGGCTGAATTGTTTATGTGTTCATATGTTTTCCTCTTTGTTCTTAAACCATCACTCAAGCTCCCAATTACTTGCTCTATAGGATGATTCTTTACTTTTGCCCATGTTGTATTGCTAGGTACATGATCTTCTTCATCTAACTTTTCTTCTTTAATATTGGATTCAATTTCTTCAACTCCATCTCCTAAATTTCCTGCATCATCATCAAAACAAACCTTTCTTGGGGGTGAAATCATATCATCAAATTTAACATGAATACTTTCTTCAACACACTTAGTTCTATTATTATAGACTCTAAATGCCTTACTAATTAGTGAATAACCAAGAAACGCACCAATATAAGATTTTGAATCAAAATTTTCTAAGTTGTTCTTTCCATTATTATGAATAAATACTTTACAGCCAAAAGGATGAAAATATGAGATATTGGGTTTCTTACCTTTCCATAAATCGTATGGTGTCTTGTTTTTGTCTCTTCTTAGATACACTCTATTGATGACATAGCAAGTGGTATTGATTGCCTCCGCCCAAAAAGATTTAGGAAGATTATATTCATTCAACATTGTTCTACTCATTTCTTCAAGTGAACGATTCTTCCTTTCTACTACACCATTTTGTTGCGGCGTTCTTGGTGATGAGAAATTGTGCTCCAATCTATATTTGTCACAAAGTCTTTCAAATGGTTCACAATCAAACTCACCTCCATGATTAGTTCTTATAGCACCTATTGTCAAGTTCTTTTTATTTTGAACCAACCTACACCACTTAGCAAACTCGTTAAAAGCATCACTTTTATTTGCAAGAAATCTCACCTAAGTGAATCTAGAAAAATCATCTACAATAATAAGAACATATAATTTACCACTTAGACTAGTATGCCTAGATGGTTCAATTAAATCCATACGAACAAGTTCAAGTATTCTAGATGTACGTATTTCTTTCTTTGGTTTGAAAGATTCTCTAACATGTTTGCCTTTTAAGCAAGATTCACACAAGTGATCTTTAACGAATTTTATCTTAGGCAAACCTTTTACAATGTCATTCTTAGAAAGTTTAGAAATTAAGGGCAATGATGCATGTCCTAACTTTCTATGCCATAAAAATGCATTTTCTTTTAATGTTACCAAACATTTTTCATTAAAAGAACTATCATCATGCAAATTAACAATATATGTATTTCCATGTCTTAAACCAATAAAAGCCACATTTTCATCTTTCTTAACCACACAATGAGATTATTCAAATTTCACATTAAAATTCATATCACATAATTGAGAGACACTTAACAAATTATGTTTCAAGCCATCAACAAGTATAATATTGTCAATGGTAGGCAAAGGTTCCTTACCCACTTTACCAACACCAATGACTTTACATTTGTTGTTGTCTCCAAATGTGACAAATCCTTGATTCTTTGGTTTGATTTCTGCAAATAAGCTCTTGTCTCTACTCATATGCCTTGAACATCCACTATCAATGTACCATGTGCTTGGTGGATTTTCATTCCTTGCTTGT
>JANZLD010000006.1:28494404-28506728 GCA_026413575.1 Erythroxylum carthagenense | reverse complement strand
TTGGTTGATAGTGAAGATGTGTCACCATCAGATACTCCTTTAGACAAAGTAGAAGATATTTCTGAAATACTTGATCTGAAAAGGGGCTGGAGATATAAGAGTTTTCATCTAGAAGATCTGATTATAGGAGAGACCTTAGAAGCAGTGAGAACTAGGTCCAAATTTAGAAGAGAAGAAAATGTAGCTTTTATTTCTGAAATAAAGCCTAAGAAAATTGATGAAGCTCTTTAAGATGAAGCTTCAATACTGGCCATGGAAGAGGAACTGGATCAATTTACTAGGAATAAAGATTGGTCTTTAGTTCCCATACCCTAAAAAAAGTCCATCATAGGAACTAGATGGGTTTTTAAGAATAAACTAGACGAATTAGGTAGAATGAGTTGTAACAAAGCAAGATTAGTAGCACAAGGCTATAATCAATAAGAAGGAATAGATTACAATGAGACCTATGCTCCTATAGTAAGATTAGAAGCTATTAGGATTTTGGTTGCATATGTTGTCTGCCATAATATAAAGCTATTTCAAATGGATGTGAAAAGTGCATTTTTAATGGTTTTACAGATGAAGAGGTTTATGTAAGGCAACCTCCTAGTTTTGAAGATTCCAAGAAACCAGACTATGTCTATAGACTTTATAAAGCTTTGTATGGATTGAAACAAGCTCCTCGAGCTTGGTATGATCATCTAAGTTCTTTTCTAATTGAGGATAACTTTAGTAGAGGACATGTAGATAAGACGTTATTTTGAAAATGCATTAAGAATGATTTCATCATACTTCAAATTTATGTTGATGATATTATCTTTGGTGAAGCATCTAAAAAGCTATGTACTAGTTTTGAGAATTTGATGAAGAATGAGTTTGAGATAAGCATGTTGTGTGAGTTAAAATTCTTTCTTAGGTTGCAAGTTAAGCAAATCGAAGAAAAGATTTTTATTCATCAACAGAAATATATCAAAGAACTTTTGATTAAGTATAGGATGGAAAAAGTGAAACCAATGTCAACTTCTATGCATCCTTCAAACCTTTTGTCTAAGGACGAAGCTGGTAAGAAGGTTGATCAAACCCTGTATAGAGGAATTATTGATTCTTTACTTTACCTTACAACAAACAGACCTGATATTTTGTTTAGTGTTTATTTGTGTGCGAGATTTCAAGCAGATCCTAGAGAGTCTCATTATATTGCTATTAAAAGAATTTTGAGATATCTATCAGGTTCTACTGATCTTTGCTTAATGTATGAAAAAGGTAAATATTTCAGGTTAATTAGCTACTGTGATGTTGATTACACTGAAGACAGGATTGATAGAAAGAGTACGTGTGGAGGATGTCACTTCCTTGGTCACAACCTAGTTTCTTGGTCAAGTAAGAGGCAAAGCTCAATTGCTCTATCCACTGCAGAAGCGGAATATATGTCAGCCGCAAGTTGTTGCTCACAAACATTATGGATTAAGTACCAGTTAGAAGAGTATTCAATACAAGAAGAACAAATTCCAATCTTCTGTGAAACACAAGTGCTATCAACCTATCGAAGAATCTAATACAACAGTAAAGGGTAAAGCATATCAAAGTTAGACATAATTTCCTACGAGACTACGTACAGAGGAAGATCGTAAGTTTACTGTTTGTTGAGACGAATTATCAATGGGAAGATATCTTCACTAAGCCATTGAGTGAAGAAAGATTCAAAGAAATCAGACAAAACCTGAACATGGTAATGTTGAGTGATCAACCATCTGTCATGTCATGACCTAGATAAAAAGTCATAAAAAGTCAAGGTAATAATAACAGTAAGTCATAGATGGTAACTTCTGTCATGAGAATGTTTTGGAGGGAAGCATCTTAAAGCCTTGAGAATATCATCTATTCTAGAACACTCTTGAAATATCCTGACATCGGCTCTTCAAAAACACTCAACAAAACATTTCATAACTCTGTTTTGATATCAAACTCTCTTTGCTCACACTCTCAATCTCATAAACTAACATCACCTCTTTGAGAAATACATTTGTGCGTTTAGTTCTTTGTTGACTACAGATACAAATGGAGCAATCAATGACTAGTGGAAGACATGTTGATTTCGAATCCTTGAAGAAGGACCAGATAGATATCGAACCATAGATTGCAGCAGCTGGATGGAAGAAATTCTTCCAGGTTCATGAGACAGTTTACCTGAAAGAAGTATATGATTTCTGGAAGAATGTAGAAGTAGTTGAAGGTACTTTAGTATCAGTGGTGGATAGATTGTCGGTTATAGTAACACTGAAGTCAATCGAGAAGGCTACCGAGTGTCCATAAGTTGGAGTAAAGCTTGCTTATAAATCAAGATGGATGACTCTAGCCAGTATAGAGAAGATACAGATCAATCGAAAACTATATAGATGTAGTGACCCAAAGGAGAAGAAGGCCTCAAGTCTTGTGTCAAAGGCTAGGGTTCTACATTCGCTACTCTTCCATTGTGTTCTACTAAGAACAGGATCGAGGAATCTAGTAACGACATTAAATGAGCAATGTTTATTTCATCTACTCAATCACCAACCCATAGATCTTCCATACCTAATCCTCAATTACATGGTAAAGTCGAAGAAAGACTCGACTGCCCTATAGTATGGAATGATACTAACAAGAATCTTCAGAGAATCTGGAATTTGTCTTGAGATAGGAAACAGAATGAAGATGAACATTAAAAGTGTCATTAACTCTACAACTATCAGTAGAATGGGCTTGAAGAATTAGGAAAAAGAGGATACAGATTTGAAGACGATAGTAAGGATTAAGGGCGAGCGTGCTGTCAAACAAAGTTTGAGTGAAAAAGTAACTCCCACAAGAAGATCAAAATCTCAATTCACTGGAAGAATGCCTATAGAAGGATTGAAGAAATCGACAGATGATGCAATAAAAGTTAAGACGATTTCTCAAAAAGAAGAAAGTCAGGTGTGCCAGACAGAGGAATAAGTGTCCTTGAAGAGAAAAGGGGAGATACTATTTTCGGAGAAATCCAAACAAGCAAAAAGGTCATATAGACTACAGACCCTACGTCAACAAGAGTAGAAGAAAGGTAAAGAGTTGACTCATAGTGAGGACTCTAGAAAGAAAGCATCACAGGCAACCAGATCTTTAGTCTCAATTTTAAAAGAAGATTCAGTAAAATTGGCTAAAGAAACTGAAATTAAGAGAAGTAGGAATTTGAGAAGAAGAAACCTCAACCTCAATAACAACCTCCTAGGCTGATTGAAGAAAGTAAGAAGCAGAAAATCAGTCAGAAAAAGAGCAACCCAACTTCTGTTCAACAAAAGAAAAGGTCAGTTGAACACAGTCCAGTACAGGTTAATTCTTCTCAACCAATGAGAAAAGAGGATTTGAAAATAAAGATCATTGAAGAAATTGAACCTGTAAGGAGTAGAAGCTCTATAACCATAAAAGAACCCCTGAGAAGGTTGATCAAGGTACAATTTGAACCAGTTATAGTAAATAGTCGTACAATACATCTGTTGAATGATGGAGAGAAAAGGTTGTATAGTGTTCTGCAAGCTGAGAAATTAGAACCATATCCATCACAGATGACCAAGAAAAAGTACACTATTTACCTACTTACAAAAAAACTATGATAAAGATTGCACTTGACATTCAGCCAAGACCTTACATGATTCGCAATGAAGATAAGGGGAAGAAGAAAATGTATCCAGAATGGATTACAAGTGATCTGATAGAAGATTAGGTTTAAGAAGAAGCGAGGAACATAGATGCAGTATGTTATGCAGCTCAAAAGAAAGAAATCTATGTTTCCCACCATATTTCAAAGGCATCAGGAAGTCATTGTGGTCGTCTTACCACTGATTGAACTTCTCAAATAGTTGGAAGGATAACAGAAGGGTAGTATAGAACCATCATAGTTGGAAATATTAGTTTCAATATAGAGACTCTTGTGCACCTAATTATACACCTTAGACCTTTGAGCTCTATATCGTCAATTGGAGATGTACTACACCTGTTTGGAAAACAAATTCCAAAGCTACCTCAACTTGATGACCTCAATCTCCCTGATAGAAACTTATCTTTCATACCTCTTGTTATTACAATCATTGAACCGGATGTCATACCTTTATAATCATTTAGTACTACTATTGGTTTGGAAGAAGTACAATAGAAAAGTGATGCAGCCTTAGTTGAAGAAATTGAAGAAATTCATGACAAGGTTGATCATCCACGTGTTTCAGTGGGTAATTTACATAAAGAAGTAGCTCATATATGAGGAGAACTCAAGTCACTCCGCACTAAGATACAACTAATGTTCTCGGAGATTATGAAGATTTACTTTGAAATAGGGGGAAAGGAGAAAATGAGAAAGATAAGAGGAGAAAATGAGAGAGAAGAAGAAGAGAATAGGAGAAGGAGAGAAGAAGTAGAGAAGATGAGAGAAGAAGAGAAGAAGAAGAGAAGAAAGAGGAAGAAAGAAGGAGAAGAGAAGAAGTGAAACAAGAAGATAGTACAGCTTACAATTTTTTTCAATTGTATATCTTCTTATAAATCATACTCGATTATCTTTCTGAAATTATGATTATTTGTTATCATTAAAAAGGTGGAGATTGTTAAGTCAAAATGACTTCAAGTCTAATAATTTTGATGACATTCAAATAATAAAAAAATTAGAAATTGTTGATCCATTTTAATTAGGAAGAAAGTGAGACAGAAGCGGAAGCAAAAATAAGACAGAAGCGAAAGCAAAAGTAAGACGAAAGAAAGTGAGACGAAGCGGAAAGTAAGACGGAAGAAAGTGAGACGAAGCGGTAGCAAAAGTAAGACAAAAGAAATTAAGACGAAGCGGAAGCAAAAGTAAGACGAAAGAAAGTGAGACGAAGCAGAAGCAAAAGTAAGACGAAATAAAGTGAGATGAAGTGAAAGCAAAATTAAGACGAAAGAAAGTGAGATTAAGCGGAACCAAAAGTAAGACAAAAGAAAATAAGATGGAAGTGAAAGCAAAAGTAAGATGAAGAAAACTAAGAAAAAGCGGAAAGGAAACTAAGACAGAAGAAAAACTAAGATGAAGAACCGATACTACGTCGAACGATTAACTAGTTTGAGTTAGTTACAGAACTCAACTAAATAACTATTTTTACAAAAATCAAGAATCAAGAAGCAAGAAGAAAGAAGCAGTTATCAAGAAGCAGTTGAAGACGAAGGCTATAAATACAAGTCGGAGTCGAAGATTAAAAAGTTAGAGATTTTAAAAAGTTTTTTATCTTTAGCAAACACTGTATTCATTGTGTGAAACACTAGAGGTATCATTACTGTAACAGAGCTTGCAATATTTTTTATAAGAAAGAAAAAAAACTGAGAGCCTGAAGAGGCTAAGTGAGAAAAACAATACTTGGTGTAAGAGACCTAAAGAGGCTCTGTGAAAAAGAATACTTGTATTTTTAAAAGAATAGTGAAATCTCAAAAAGGATTATGAGGATTAGATGTAGCCCACGATTTGGGGTGAACCAGGATAAAATTACTATGTCAACCTCTACTCTCTAACTCTCTAATTTTAATTTCTACTGTTTTATACAAGTATATAGAAGTTAATTGCAATACATTGTGATTGTTTACTTAATATTTTTTGAAAAAGTTATTTTTCAAAGAAATTTGAAAGGGGATTGTATTCACGCAAAAGAATAAACAATTCAACCCCCCTTCTTGTGCATTTTGTCTATTGAATGTAAAGTCTATACTGATGCGTGATTTACTTCATAGAGTTTTTAGCTAACTAGAAAACTTTATCCTCACTAATTGATTGATTAAGCTAGGTAAAATGTTCATCAAGTAGTTGGAGCCCTTGAAATTACACCTACAAGCACCATCCTATATAACTGTGCTAACTTTAGCATTCAAGGGGATTTTGGAGGTGAGATGGGCGAATTCACTTTTGTTTATTAGACTTTACTAATCATTTTAGTTATCAAACTAGAACCAAGATTTTTCTTGATTTCTCACTTAATGTTTGATCCATGGATATATTTGATCCCTTAGCTTGAGCAATTGAGCAAAGATCCAAGATTGTTTTATATTAAATTCCAGATGCCAAAGGCTAGATTCCATAAGGTAGAACTTATTAATACATTTGTCCCGTAGTGTTCCCTTGTCCATGATTAGTCTCTATACTCTTTTGGTTAAAAGGAATTTTTGCATAAGTGTCATTAGAATGATTCCAAGGCCACCCTCTTTCTTGGGTTTGCATATTTCATCTCTTTTAATTTTAACTACTTTAGAGTTATCTACTTTACTAAACGATAAGAATGTTTGATACATTTTTCAATGTCCCTGATAATTCTTTTAGGTAGGACCAGATGAGCACTCTAACTTACATGTAAACTTCTAAGAAGTAAGTTGATAAGCACCAATCTACCTATAAGGGATAAGAATCCATTTTGCCATAAATTGATACTAGCTTTAAAGGATTCAAGTAAGGGGATGCAATCTGCGTATTTTGGTTTGGTTATGGTAATGGGAATCCCTAGATATTTAAAGGGAGATAGTTTAAGATTCAACCCATTTAATCTATTGAGCGCATCCATATTCTGCACATCAAAAGATAAATACATGTTGCCCTTAGTGAAGTTTACTTGCAATTTAGAATATTTGGAGAAGTCTTTTAGAATTCTCATGATTAGCTCAATTGAATTGGTGTTAGCCCCACACAGAAGCATTAAGTGATCAGTAAAAGCCAAATGGTTAAGTTTCATTTCTTTGTGTTTATGGTGATACCTAAATCTGCTATTATCATATGTGAAAGCATGTAAGGGTTTGGATAGTGCTTCAATTACCAATGTGAATAGGTAAGAGGAGAGAGGGTCTCCTTACCTTGTTTCCTTAGTGCTACTAGAGGTTATAAAGGGAACTCCATTAATAAGGAAGCTGACTGTCACAGTAGAAAGACATTCCTTAATCCACTTTACAAATTAAGAAGGGAATCCAAATGCCAGAAGGGATCTTTCAATGAAGTTCCATTTGATTGTATCAAAGGCTTTAAAAAGGTAAATATTCAAGGGATAACTTTTAAGGAATTTTTAGTTGTATAATCCCTTATTAACTCCTGGAAAAGTAGTATATTATCACCAATAAGTATGCCTAGTAAAAAAAAAACACTTTAAAGTTGGTTAATATGCCTTTTCAATGCATACTTAAGTTTGTTAGCCATTAGTTTGGAGATCACCTTATACACTATGTTGCAATAAGAAGCTAGTCTATAGTCGAGAATTAAGGAAAGGATTTTGGAGTTTATATATATATGTCTTGTTTATCTCCTTGAGCATCTTTGAGGAAGAGAAAAAGGTTTCTTCATAGCTTTAGTTAGTAATCCACCTATAATATCCCAAATGTCTATAAAGAAATGTGCACTGCACCCATCAGGACTAGGAGATTTATAGGGATGATGGCTGAATAAAACTTGATTTAATTCCTAATGAATGAATGGTCTCATTAAGAAGTCCCTCACTTCCTAGTTAATCCTATCTTTTATGGCCTAACTAATGTCCCTACCTTTAATATTACCTATCATTATTTCTAATTAGTATGTACTACCCCATTCATATCCTGTAGCATTGAAATTTTATTCTTGTTTCTCCTAGCAATAATTAAAGCGTGAAGGAATTTTGTGTTACCATCTTCATCCATAAGCCAATTTATTCTTACCTTTGCTTTAGAATCGGGCTATGCAATATGAGAACATATTTATGTTCATTTAGTATTTGGTTTTTAGGAGTTCTTAAGGCCATATTATGATGATTTTTTATAACAATCATCATAAGCTATCTTCAATTTTCCTTTTTCTTCTAAGAGATTATCAACTGAATTAACATTTTTTTACTTGAAAATTTCCTTAATTGAAAGTTTAACCCTTTGAAGTTTTCTCATAAGTTGATACGATTTAAAACCTTCCACTCCTTATATCTAGCTCCTATTTACTACCTCTTTAAATCCCTTCATTTTGGTAAGTCCATTGAAGAACCAGAAGGAGGTTCTAATAATATAACCTTGGAACTTCAATCCATAAGTGGTCAGAACATAATGTTTCACCAGAGTGAGCACAAGCTTTAGGAAACTATGTGAGCCAAAATTGATTAACCATTAATCTACCTTTTTCCTAATAAAGTAATCCCCTTATTTTTTTTTTCAGAATGTGTGAATAGGTGATGAACATATCCTAGATGTTAGGACCCGACCTCGAGACCAGACCCCAACTGGAAAAATGAAGAACGGAGACGAAACGAAGTGGCAGAAAGCGAAAACGAACGAAATCGAATTCGAAAGAACGGAACATGAGGCAAAAGTCAAAGTATGCAAAAGAAATCACAACGAATCGAATCGGAAACATA
Organism: Erythroxylum carthagenense; assembly: GCA_026413575.1. NCBI lineage: Eukaryota > Viridiplantae > Streptophyta > Magnoliopsida > Malpighiales > Erythroxylaceae > Erythroxylum > Erythroxylum carthagenense. The sequence continues at coordinate 28,498,374 of JANZLD010000006.1, read as the reverse complement.
AGAAGGAAGAAACGAAAGCGAAGCAAATAGGAATCAAATTATCAAATAACAAAAATGTGAAACAAATACGGAGTGAATTCAAAGCATACAAACGGAGCAACTGAGCTGAACAAAGGTCCGACATCTGGGAACAAATATCTTAGAAATAACTATCGCGTTGCAATCCTTAGACTAATCCAAAACGAAACCGGTATAAATTTTTTTTCTTTTTCTCATTCAAGTATCAAACTCATACAAAGCAATCTTATTTCCCTTTTTGGAAATTCATCCTCATACAAATTGTTTCTTTTATTTTCTTTTTCATTTTCATTCAGTCTCTTACTTCAATTTGGAATTTACCAATTCCATAACCTCAATCAAAAACTCAATTCATAAAAATCTTCTTAATTATGCAATATCTCACTATCATATATAACAAAACTTATTCTAATTCTTATTCTATCTTTTCCACAAAACCAATTTTATCGAAAATTGGGCAGCATAACTGTAGTATTTTAACAAACCCAAAACCTACAAATGGTTTTAAAACACACTTCTATAATTCCCAAACAAAACTCAGAATCGTCGGACCCCCCGTTCGGAATCCAAAACACATTCATATTCAAATCCCATTTATACTCTTATACAATTTCATAATTCAATCCAAACGCAACCCAATCAAATTCATATACAATCACAATCCATAAACCATAATCATACACAAATTTTATATCTCAAATCCATACACAAATTTCATAATTCTTCATAATTCATACACCTCATGAAATAATTGCTTACAAAAACATAAATGGCATTCCAAGCCATGTACAACACCAATACCAAAATCCCAAATACATAAAACATAGGACAAAACAAAATCGAACCAAAGCCTTAACTTTCTTTCATCCGATCTCCTGCTCGATACCTGGAGATTGGGATGAAAGGGAGGTGAGCTTGACAGCTCGTGGATAACATATTTATAAATCGAATAATAAGCAAAAATCATTTTCTAAACTTTTTCCATTCTATAAAAAGATCTCACAGTAGCAAATTTTTCAAAGCTTTTCAAATCATTCATAATAAATTTTCAAAATTTTCACAGTTGCAAATCTCAATTTCACATTTCTCAAAATTCTCAAAATTTTCACAAATCATAAATAATTTCAAAAACATGAATGCATCACATTATAAATGCATTACAAATATAAACAAAATCAAAATCACATAACACATCAAACGGTTTGGGTCGCTCCAAAACGGAACGTACTGCACATTCCCGTATAGCGGTCCCGTGCAGCCGTGAACAGAACGTACTAGACTTTCCCGTATAGTAGTCCAGTGTAGCCGTGAACTTATGAGAGTCCGAAATCGGAGCTCCAGTGTCACTAGCGGGCAGGCGGGAGAAGCCTTTAAAACAGACAAGTGCACTTGTCCCACTTGTAGGACCTGACCAAACCCACATAACACATAATTCATACTCCAAATTTGTATTGCCCGAAGACACATTTCGAAAGTTTTATTTTTCATATCTTGTCATATCATATGAAAAAAAAAATTTACAATTTCAACCAAAATTCGCATGACAATTATTCAATTATGCAAAATCAAAGGATTCGCATACATTAAATTCAAAGAATGCAACACTTTAGCAAATTTCCAAAACATTCAAACACAATATCTTATAAATTCACATATTAAATTCTCAATCAATCAAATATAATGAATTCAAACAATTATTCCCATTGTATCAAAACATTCAAAACCCTTGAAAGTAGCAATTGGATCATTTTATTAAAATGTCCGAAACAATTGTAGAAATTTTCCAATCATTCCAAAATCAATGAATTTTATCATTCGAAAATCATAATTTTCAAACATTAATATAAACAATTATTTGTAAACATTTTGCTTCTTAATTTTTCAAAATCACAATGATAGCTTAGAATTCAAGATATAAACACATTACCCACCTCATATCCATGCTTGAAACTTGTCTAAAGCCTCAATTGCTCCAAAGTCTTTCCTTAATTTTCCCTAATTCATAGCATAAATCCTAATTAAATAACCATCCAAAATTGAATCAATTAAACCGTGCAATCACCAAAATTGACTTCATAATTCACAAACCCATAACATTTCCAAGCTATCTAAACCAAAACTTCATTAAAAACTCAAAGATCAAAAATCATCTCTTACCTTAATCTCCACCATTTTCGAAATTTCTTGGTTCTTTAGGAAGCTCCCATGCTCTTCTACCTTTTTCTTCTTGAAATCTAATTCAAATCACCCTTGGAATCTCACAAAGTCGAAACCCTATGTCATTTTCCTCTTCTTTCTTCTTTCTCCACCGAACATGCTCTCTTCTCCTTTCTTTCATTTTCTTTCCTTCTTTTCTTCTTAACTTTCGATTTCCCTTCTTTAAAAATGACCACCACAATGCCATGTAATTTAATGAGATCCAATTGACCAAAATGCCCTTCCATGTATGCCTACTAACTTAATTCATTAAGTAAACTTCCAAATTTGCCCCTAAAATTCTTTTTAATTCAAGCTTCCCTTAGGACATTTTTCTAACCATCAAATTGAAGGAATTTGCTAAAACTTCCTTCTAGAGAATTGTTTCTTATTGTCTCAATTTTATAATGCCACTAAAATCATTTAATTTGGTACACTACTCCAAAAGTTATAGTCCAAACATTTCAGACTAGTCTTATGCTAACACATTTTCCAGCAATATATTTCCATCCCAAAATTGACATTCTTAAGGACTAAATTGAAACGTGATTCCTTCAGGACATTTTTAGCCCAATTTCTTTAGTTTAAGCCAAATTAAGAATCACCTCATTTGGATGACTAGCGTAAAAGTTATAGCGAAAATACTTTCAGCTCATACTAATCCAAGACTACACACTAAACCCGAATTCCATTCAAAAATTGAAAGTATTAGGGGCTAAATTGAAAATCAATCCCTTCATATGACTTGTAGACCCATCCACAGATCCTGAATTTCGCAAAAGACTGAACCATGATAAGAAAATTATCTAACTCAATGTGATGAAATCAATAACCCTCCATTTAATCTCAAAAATCATAAATTTCCTATGAGGATGTAGATAATTGTCTTAGGAATCCAACGCTTCAAAAATCAAGTCAATCGGATGTCAGACCGAAAAGATATAAGCAAACGATTAAAGAGAGGTCGGGTTAAGAAAAACATGACAATAGTCGACTGTTCGACTATTGGTCGACTAATGTGAGTAAAATAGTAAAACTAGTCGACTAATTGAAGACTATTAGTGGGCTAATGCAAGTAAAAATACTAACAATAGTCGAGTAGTCGACTATTAGTCGACTAAGCCTAAAATCGACTAGAACCTCTTGATTTTTCTTCATCCGACATTCCAACTTCCACAACTCATAACCTTTTACCTAGAACTCCAAAATTTGTAAACTTGGTATTAATAGAAAGCTGAAAGAAAATTCTACACTTTCCATGAAGAACTTAAAAATCAAATCCTTCTCTAAAGGGGTCAAAAACCCACTCAAAATATCTGTCCAATTTAATAAATCCCTAAGCAATAACTCAACTTTGAATAATTCTATCTTTCAACTTCAAAGTCCAAACATGTCATATTTTATATCAGTGTAAAGATCAGAAAGCCACCTACAACTTTTATGAAGGACAGAAAAATCAATTTGGCCTCTAAGGAAGTCAAATTTTCAATCAAATGTTCTGTTCTCTAATAATCATGCTAAAATAGTAACAGAAACTTGCAAAAATCATAACTTCATATTTCCTAGTCCAAAAATTGCATACTTTACATCAATGGAAAGATCAAAACATAATCTAAAACTTTCATGAAGGACTTAATCGTAAATTCAATCTCTAACTAAGTCAATGTTTCAGTCAAAGGTTCTGCCAGAATATTGGTCAACCCATACCACATCCAAACTTTAAAATTTCATATCTTCCAATTCTCACATCCACAAA
>JANZLD010000006.1:28465278-28486186 GCA_026413575.1 Erythroxylum carthagenense | reverse complement strand
AATTGGTTTAGGTAATTTTAAATTGGAAGAAGAAAAGAAGCAATGGACAAATTGACATTTTGGACAAGCTTTTAGCACCGATTCGAGGTGGGTAAAATGTTTATTTATTGAATTTTAAGCTAAGCATGTGTTACTGAAAAATCAAGAAGCAAAATTTTAAAAAATTATTGTTTATATAAATGTTTGAAAATTATGATTTTCGAATGATTAAATTCAATGCTTTTGGAATGTTTTTAAGAAAATACAAGATTTATGAAAATCATGTTTTCGAATTAATTTGAAAAATTTGAACAATGTGCTTTATGAATTTGTATACGTTTGATTTATGTTTTAAAGAAATAATTTGCATTCATTGTTATGAATTTGATTTATATGTGATTAAATTGATGAATTGAGATTGAATATGATTGGCTATATGAATTGATGTGATATGTGGATATGAGAATATGATGATATGGTATGAAAATTTTGAAAATCAAGATTTTCGAAAAGTGTCTTCGGGCAATTCGAATTTTTCGGTTTCGAATTATGTGTATGTGGGTTTGATCAGGTCCTATAAGTGGGGCGAGTGCGCACTTGTCTGTTTTAAAACCTTATCTCGGCTGCTCGCTAGTGACACTGGAGTTCCGATCTCGGACTCCCATAAGTCATGGCTACACCAGACCGCGATGCAGGAAGGTGCAGTACGTTCCGTTCACGGCTGCACAGGACCGCTATTCGGGAATGTGCAGTACGTTCTGTTTTGGACCGAACCAAACCATTTGATGTGTTATGTGTTTTGTTTTGTTTATAAGTGTGATGCATTGCATGATTTGAACGATGTTTAAGAAATATGAAAGAAATTAAGATTTAAACGATTTTGAGTTTTTTCATGAAAAGAAAAAAATGTGAAAATTTTTTGTGAAATAATCTATTTGTGGATCTTCAGCAGTGATATTATTGAAATTATTTTAGCAATGAATTCTGAATTTGCAAAATTTTCTACAAAAAAACTTTTGAAATAAATGGAAAAAAGATTTTGCAAATGTTTTCACTTATCTTTCAATTTATAAACATATTATCCACGAGCTATTAGCTCATCCCCATCTCCAGGTATTTGAGCAGGAGATCGGATGAAAGGAAGTCAAGGCACCAATTCGATTCTGTTTATGTTTGTCTTTTGAGAAATTTTGGATTTGTGGCTTTGGCATTTGGATATGGCTTAGAAAGCCATTAAAGTAGTAGTGTATTCATTTCGGAATGTAAATGAGTTTTGAATTTGAGTATGATGTATTTTGATTTCCTGGAATTGTGTAATTTATAAATGATTGGGTGGTGTTTAGATTGTATAAGAATTTGTATATTGTATATGAGTATGAATTGATATGAGAATGAATGTGAATGGGACTTGGATATTGAATTGAGATATGAATGTGTATTTGACTATTGGATACTGTGGTTGAATGTGTTTTGGATTCTGGACGGGTGTCCGATGATACTGGTTATTGCTTGAGAAATATAGAAGTGTGTTTTAATCCATTTGCAGGCTTGGGTTGTTGAAAATGCAGCCGTTGTGCAAAGATAAAATAAGAATATGTTTTTGGTTAAAAGTTGAATATTGAGATATGTATACTTGTTAAGAAGATTTATATAAGTCGAAATTTGTATAAGGATGAGTTTCCCAAAAGTGGGAATTATTTGGTTTGATTTGAATGAGATCGACTAAAGGTGAAAGAAATGAAAAAAAAAGAAAAAATATATACCGTTTCAGATAGAGTTAGTCTTTAGGTTTCCAACGTGACCCTTTTCTAAAGTGAATGTTATCGGATGTCGGCACTGGTGTTTCAGTTTGATTGCATCATTTGGTTGTTTTGTTTCCGAGCTGATTTGACAATTCGATTTTTGTTCGCTTCGCTTTTGATTCTTTCGTCTTATGTTTTTGTTTCGGTTTCTTTTGCTTTACGATTTGATTTCTCTTTTGCTTTTGTTTTCGCTTTCCGCTTGCTTTGCTTCGATTAGTTTGTATTTTGTTTCTGCATTTTGTCATTCGATTCGCCTTCGAATTCGATTTGTTCGATTTGAATTCATTTTGGTTTCGGCCATTTTCGTTTCGTTTTCGAGTTGGGATCCAGTCTCCGGATCGAGTCCCAACATCTTATCCTATATTTAATAAAATCTAAATATTTTTATGGTTATTGGATTTATTGTGATTGCATAATTTGGTAATAAATTGAGAGGGTGAATCGAATGAAAAATTATTAAATTGAGCTAACAAGAGTTAGGTGATTTGATAAGAATAAGGAATTAATCAAATCAGTAATTGTGTGAAGAGAGATCTAGCATAAGTTCTCGACAGTTGTTGGGCAGCTTTAGATCTAATTAGGATTTTGGATAGGTTGTTAATTGAGAAATTACAATTTTTAATAATCTGATTAGATTTTATAATTTAGGGTTAACGGTTATAACTCGAGAGAGAGTAATCAATCTTAGGATCTTCTAGAACCAATAATCTGGTAAGCCATAATCGATTAGGTTAGCGTTAGAGATAAGTAAAATTCCCCTTTCTCTCAATTGATAGTTCCTTTAGGTTAATAATTTGAGTGTGTTGCAACTGCTAAATTGTTAATATTGTCGTAATTGATTCTTAGATTGATTTACGTGATTGAATTGAATTCTTGTTTTCGTTTTACTATCTTTTGAATTTCTGTGAATTTTGTTAGCCTTATATTTTAGGACTAGATTATCCGTTCTCATGGGATCGACACCTTAGGTACTACCTGAACAACCCGTGTGTTTGTAAATTATCCAGGTTAATTAATTAAAAATTACACACATCGAAAAATCACGATCAATACCTTATATCTTTGTTAGATATGGAAGTGACCAGTTTGACTTCAGAATCTTTGACCTAGAGAAGCAAAAGGTGGTTAGAAGTAGGGATGTGGTATTTTGGGAGTTTATGAGAGGTGTTAATCTTCTGAGAGGAGATAAGTCATCACATAATAGCTCATCATATGGCATTGTTAATTCTTCACTAATTCCATCCACTATTAAGTAGTCTACAGGTAAAGGAGATGAATTGTATAGCCAAACATATGTTGATGATGATCAAATACAATCTTGTAATAATAAGCTATATTAACCACATTTATATAATATTGAAAATGAAGTTTTTGAGGATAAAAAGCAAAGGAGTAATTGGATTCAACAACTAGTGATACACAACTTTAAAGGTCAACAAGGGAGAAAAAGCATTCTACAAGGTATCCAAGTTCATAATACCTATTGGTTACCGCTGAGGGGGAACCTGAGAATGTGCAAGAGCCTGCATCTTATAAAGAAAAAGATCATTAACTTACATCTATGAACGAAGATATAAATTCTTTGAAGAAGAATGATACATATGAGTTTGTGAAGCTTCCAAAAGGCAAAAAGCCACTGAAGAATAAGTAGGTGTTCAATATAAAGTGTTAGAGAAGTGCTCTAAAGGCAATCACCTTTAACACTTATTGTACAAATAATTTTATGATTAATAAAGACATTTTTCATTATTTCGAAGTTCATACATTTATGCATTTGATGTTGATCTTAATCCTTGGTACAAAACATATCCTGGAGGAAATCATAATGAGATCATGATAATGAGATTCCTATCATGTGTAATTATGTTAGTATATAAACTTTCTCTATTCATAGGATTAATGAGATGGGATATTATTAATCTAGATAGACTAGCACACATTATACTCCTTGTTTGGATCAAGTAGTAGATCTTATAAGCTGTAGACATGAGTTGTTTAAAGTTAATATGTGGATGCTTACTAAGGGTAGTAAGTACATTGGATTTAGCTTTTATGAGACAATCATATGGATATTCTATTCTAGTGTCAATGAAAGTCTCATCATAGCAATGGTGCAAGTATAATTTAACTTGAGGTGCTCAAGGCTATCTCGGATACTGATCCTATGCTTTGACTCCATTCATCGATGCCTTTCAGACGTTACTCATAGGGTGGCGATCAGGTATAGTTTGAAGTATTCAGAGGTAATTAAGCAGTTAATAAAGGATTCACCACTTCTGATAGAATGAGATGATACCTATGACCTCTTATTGGGGACATTGCTCGGGATGTCTTTGGCCAGAGCAAATATATGTCATGAAGAGAGTCTTCAATGATACATAGAGTAATGATATCTTAAGGACAAGATCTAATATCACTTGGACTAGATGTGACATAGTCAGTCTAGTGGGAGTTGACACTTTCACCATACTCTGAACCAAATAGGGTATCGATGGTAAAAGGACGAATTGCATAGCAACATTGCATATGGAAGGGTTCATAGTCAAACCACTGACTTTTCAGTCAATTGGGACTCATGATGTGTTGCTAGATACCGCTCTTGACTTGCTTGAATTAAGTGTTAATTTAAGTAACCAACATAACTGGAAACCTAATAGGTCACACATATAGGAGATCCGAAGGATGAGTAAAATGATATTAAATGGTGATTCAAGATATGAGAGAGTGCTTTGGGATTGTATTGCAATGTGATCGTGGTAGAAAACATTGCATGGAATGGATTAGAAACAAGTATTATTGGCTGCTAATTTGGTCTTTAACTTCCATTAATGCATGCTATTCATGGTTATTAATTTCTCATAACTTCCATTAATGCATGATATTCATGACCATTAACTTCTCATAACTCTTCATTAGTGACGGGGTTTATGGAAGTCCAAATGGTGTAAAAAATAGAGATAATTTTCGTGTAACTTGTGTAAGACACAAGTGAAAGAAAGATTCTTTCTTACACACAAACACTATTTTTCTCTCTAACTCTGACAAGAGTTCTTGTCTTTTCTAGTAAAAAGAAAAAATTCTAGCCATCTCCTAGTGAGGTTTCATACTTCTATCTTCATTTAGACTTTCATTAGAGATGGTCTACATTGATCATTGTGGCTTATGATAGCCCAACACAGAGAAGATTAAAGAATGAAGGAGATCGTCAGAAAGGTATGTAATCATCTCACATTTCAATTTTTTTTCTATATCTATATGCATGAGTAGATCTAGTTTTTAAGGTTTCGTTTTATTTTTTGCTATGTATATTTGATATATGTTATTTATGAGATGCATGATTGGAGCCTTACAGTGGTATCAGAGCCATATTGTGCCTTTTTAGATGTAGAATACATGACATATGAAAACAGTTTTCATGGTTGTGACAACTTAGAGTCCTGTAATGTTTTATTTCGAAATTAATTATAGAAAAATAATTTTCGTGATTTATTTCAGCAATTTGTTCATAATATGTAAGTGAATGATTCAGTGTGATTGAAATTTTTTTTAACGTGATTAAAATATTTAATTTTGAATTTACAAGAACATGTATGAAATATATCTTTCTGCTAGGCATGTGATGTCTATTGGCTAAACTGATGAGGTTACACATGATTTTCGTGGAATTCAATCATGGAAAAATTATGTGAACATTTTTAGGATGTTTTTATGCCTCTGTAATTTTTTTATAATTATTTAAAAAAATTTAATAATTTTATCAAACAATTTTCAGATCTGGACAGTTTTCCAGAAATTGTAGGATCTTTTTTGTTTGATGTTTTTGTATGTTTATATTTCAGTTGTAGAACTTACAAATATTTTATGTGATAAAAATGTGTTAATTTGATGTTTGATGCATGTCTAAATGATTTGGCTCAAATTTTGATTTCTAGAAAATTTTAGAAGTCATATTTGTCGTTTTTTGTGTCATATCAGTGTTTCGGCGTGATAATAATTTTTAGGTGATTCCTAAATTATTTTGATCATTATGAAATGACCTAGAGATGCTTGGAATGATGATTTGATGTTCTGGAATTTTTAGGAAATTATAGAAATTAATTTTAGTAGAGCAATAGATTTTCTAATAAGACTAGAAAAATTGGCATATGTGACAAAATTGAAGTTGTTTAATTTTGGACATCAAATAATTATTTTAAGGTAAATTAATTATGAATTAATTTCTAGAATTAGGAATTCATGTTAATTAGATTAATATTAATTCCAATTGAAATAAATACAATAGTAATTTTAGTCGAGTTAGTAAAAGGAAGATAGTAAATCTAAGTGTTTGATTGGGCTTAGATTCAAGTGTTGGATTGGGCTTTCATGTCATAAACAAAATGATATGTTTACATATATGCATTAGAGAATACATGGTTAGGAGAATGTCTGGGCTTACATCATGGATGTTTATGGGCTTAGGTCCAATTTGATTGGGTAGTTCACATCATGCCATGTAGTTATAGTAACTATATGTGTGTGTATATATATATGAGTTATATGTATAAGACAATCTAAGTCCCTTATTTAAAATATTAAAACTAATACCGTCCTTTAATATTGTGAGAACCAAAGTCCTTTTAAAGTTAGGGTTGTTGAGCAAACCTAAGCTCGCTTTACACAGATATGTTCGAACCATGGAAATAGGATTTTTAGATTAATGGATTGGTTTTAACTAAAAGCGTTGGTTTGTTAGGGAAAACCAAGATCATCATGGACAAAAGCAAAGTTGGGTAGTGTACATTAGATATACACATGCCAAGAGTTGATAGCCCAATGAGTGTGCACATATCAATAGTTGATAGCACTAAATTCGATAGTTGTATTGGAGATGCAATTGGTATGATCGATACCTACCGGTTGAACTAAGGTGGCTTGGTAGGCAAACCAAGGTCATTCTTAGGGATATTGGATGTCAACCCACTAGGAGAATTTCTCTAGGAGTTCTCTCGGATTTATATTGAGGGTTATGAATTTGTGATAATAGTGGGAGCCATAATGCATGTTATTAAAGTCCTTATAGATATGCATTTAAGTACATTTTGTTTTTTCTCTCTTTGACAAAAGGTTGCTATTGCCCAAGTCAACACCATGCGTACTAGTGTGAATCTAAGATCATTGATGGAAGCTAAAAACTTGATTGGACCAAACTTCCTTGACTGCATCAGGAACTTGAGAATAGTCCTTTAGTCCGAGAATCTTGATTATGTCTTGGAAGAACCACTTCTCGATTCCCTTGCTACCGATGCCTCTGATGATGACCGGAGGGCATATAGGAAGCTTCTCAATGATAGTAAGATGGCTAGTTGTATTATGTTAGCCACTATGTCACTAGAGTTGTAAAAGCAATACGAGGCTATGAATGCTCATACCATAGTCTATCATCTTAGGGAGCTCATTGACGAGTAAGCAAGGTCCGAAAGATTCGAGACTTTTCAATTTCTCTTATACTCCAAGATAGTTTAGGAGACATCTCTAGTGCAATACGCACTAAAAATGAATGGCTACATCGAGTGATTGGCCTCCTTGGGTTTGTTTTAGAGGATGAATTAAGTATTGACTTAATTTTGACAGGTTTAACTGATAGTTACTCATAATTTGTACTTAACTATCGGATGAACAATATATCCATCACAATTCTTGAGCTGGTCAACATGCTCAAGGCAGTTGAGTCATCTGTTCACAAAGACAAGGTTGTGATGTTAGTGGACTCTTCTGGTTTGAAGAAAAAGAGTCAAAAGAAGAAGAAGTCCGCAGGGCTTAAGGGAGATGTCATGAAAGCAAAAAAGACTAACTTTAAGGGAACTTGCTTCTACTGTGGCAAGGATGGCCCCTAGAAGAGAAACTGTAAGGCCTATTTGGAGCCCTTGAAGTAGAAAAAGGCATCTGATGACTTTTAGACCTAATATATACTGATGTATGTGGTCTGATGTCCATAAATGCCAAAGGTGGTTTCATATACTTCATTACCTTTATCGATGATCATTTTCGATATGGGTATGTGTAACTTAATAGTTATAAGTTTGGAGCCTTAGAAAGGTTCAAAGAATTCAGAATGAAGTTAAGAAACAACTTGGGAGAAGTATTAAATCACTTCGATCTAATCGAGGTGGTGAATACTTAAGCTAAGAGTTTTTGGATTATCTTAGGGATAATAGAATATTGTCTTAGTAGACTCCACCTTACACGCCATAACACAATGGTGTGACTAAGGGGAGAAACCAAACCTTTGTTAGATATGGTGAGGTCTAAGATAGGTTTAGCAAATTTACCAAAATCCTTTTAAGTGTATGCACTCGAAACTTCTATTTATGTATTAAACAGAGTCCCATTTAAGTCAGTTGATGTTACTCCATATAATATATGGACTAACAAGAAACCTTATCTTTCTTATATGAAAGTTTGGGTTATGTGAAGTAGATTCAGTTAGATAAGATTAAACCTAAATCTAACAAGTTCCTGTTTGTAGGATATCCTAAGGAAACTATAGGATATCAATTCTACCATGTTTCAAAACAAAAGCTATTTGTTTCAAAAACATGCTATCTTTTTAGAGAAAGAGTTTCTTCTAAGAGAAGAAAGTGGGAGCAAAATTGAACTTGTGAAAGTTCAAGATGCTCAAACTGACACAGCTCGATTGCCTGGACCTAAGACTATTGTTCATAAAGATGAAACAATAGTTCAACCTTCTGACACAGAAGAAGCTTGTAGGTCAAGCAGGATACGTCATGCTCCCGAGAGATACAGATTTCTCATAAATGAACTTAACGATGTATTGCTTATAAAAGATGATGAGCTTACTACCTATAAAGAGGTTTTAAAGAGTTTAGAATTTGATAAATGGTTTCAGGAAATGGATTCTATGTATGAAAACCAAGTATAGAATTTGGTTGACCCAGGCGAAGGGATAAAACCCATAAGGTGCAAATGGGTTTCCAAGAAGAAAACTTACATGGAGAGTAATGTAGTTATTCATAAAGCTAGGTTTGTAGCTAAAGGTTATCGTTAAAGGCAAGGTGTTAACTATGACAAAATGTTTAGCCCAGTAGCTATGCTTAAATCTATTAGGATACTCCTAGCCATTACTACTCATTATGATTATGAGATATGGAAAATGGATGTGAAGACAACTTTCTTAATGGAGACCTAACTAAGGATGTGTATATGACACAACCTGATGGTTTCATATCCATTAATGGAGAAAAGGTATAAAAGCTTCAGAAATCCATTTATGGATTGAAACAAGCATCTAGGAATAGGAATATCTAATTTGATGAGACAATTAAAGTATTTGGTTTCTCACAAAATCCGAATGAGTAATGTATGTATAAGAAGGTTAATGAGAGTACAATTGTGTTCCTTGTACTGTATGTAGATGATATATTGCTAACAGGAAATGAAGTCTCAGCTTTGCAATTAATCAAATTTTGATTAGCTAAGAACTTCTCTATGAAATACCTTGGATAAATAACTAATATTTTGGGGATAAGGATCTATAAAGATAGATCTAAGAGGTTGCTTAGTCTTTCTCAGTCTACATACATAGATAAGATGTTAAAGAGGTTTAGCTTGGAGCAGTCCAAGAGAGGTTATCTTCCCATGGTATATGAGATTTCACTCTTTAAATCTATGTGTCCAAAGACACAAGGTGAGAGGACTCGCCTGAGTTTGATTCCTTATGCTTGGGCTATAGGATAAATTATATACGCTATGTTATATACAAGACCTAATGTATTGTATGCTCTAAGTGTTACGAGCAGATACTAGTCAAACCCTGGTAAAGGTCATTGGGTGGCTATCAAGAATATCCTTAAGTACTTGAGAAAAACTAAAGATGTATTCTTGGTATATGGAGAAGGTGATCTTATAGTAAACGGGTATACTAATGCCAGTTTCCAATCCGATAGGGATGACTCCAAATCCCAGTCTAGATATGTATTCATACTGAATGGTGATGCAGTTAGTTAAAAAAGTTTCAAACAAAAGACAATTATAGATTTGACGACAAATGTAGAGTACATTGCAGCTTCATAAGCGATAGAGGAAACGGTTTGGATCAAAAAGTTTATCATGGAACTTGGTGTGGTTCTAAGCATCACTGAACCAGTGTAGTCGTATTGTGACAATAACAACAATATAGTGCAGGCGAAGGAATTGAGGTCTCATCAGAAGTCTAAACATGTACTTAGGCGTTACCATTTGATTAGAGAAATCATTAGTAGAAATGATGTTAAGATAAAGAGAGTTCCCACCGATCATAATATAGTTGATTCGTTAACTAAACCTATTTCCTAAAAGAGTTTTGTGTCACATGGATACGCCTATGGTATTAGATATGAAGGCGATTGGCTTTAGTGTAAGTGGGAGCTTGTTAAAGAAGTGCTCTAAAGGCAATCATCTTTATCACTTATTGTACAAATCATTTTATGATTAATAAAGACATTTTTCATTATTTCGATGTTCATAGATTTATGGATTTGATGTTGATCTTAAATTGATTTAATGAAATCGTAGATACAAAACATGGCATGGAGTAAATCCTGATGAAATCATGATAATGAGATTCCTATTATATGTAATTATGTTAGTATCTAAACCTTCCCTAGTCATAGGATTAATGAGATGGGATATCATTAATTCGAATAGACTAGCACATGTTATACTCTTTAATTAGATCAAGCAGTAGATCTCATAAGTTGTAGACATGAATTGTTTAAAGTTAATATATGGATTCTTACTAAAGGTATGGATATTCTATTTCAGTGTCAATGATGGTCTCATCATAACAATGGTGTAAGTATCCTTTGACTTAAGGTGCTCAAGGATATCTCGAATACTGATTCTGTGCTTTTACTCCATTTATTGGTGCCTTTCAGGGGTTACTTATAAGGTGGTAATTAGGTACATCTTTAGGTATTCAGAGATAATTAAGTAGTTAATAAATTATTCACCATTCCTAATAGAAGGAGACATTACTTAGGAGTCTTTGGCCAGAGTAGATATGTTTCATAAAGAGAGTCTTTAATGATACAAGAGTAATGAGATCCTCGAGATAAGATATAATATCACTTGGGCTAGAAGTGACGTAGACAACCTAGTGGGAGTTGAAACTTTGACCATACTTTGAACCAAGTGGGCTATAGATGGTGAAAGGACGAATTGCATGACAACATTACATATAGAAGGGTTCATAGTCAAATCATTGACTTTTCGGTCAATTGGGGGTCATGACGTGTTGCTAGATACTGCTCTTAACTTACTTGAATTAAGTTTTAATTCAAACGGCTAATATAACCGGGAAACCTAATGGGTCACACACAGAGGAGATCAGAAGGATGAGTAAAATGATCTTGCATGGTGATTCAAGATATGAGAGAGTGATTCGGGATTGTATCACGATGTGATCGTGGTAGAAAACATTACATGGAATGGATTAGAAGCAAGTGTTTTGGCTGCCAATTTGCCCATTAAATTCATATAACTTCCATTAATGCATGTTATTTAAGGTCATTAACTTCCATTAATGCATGCTATTTATGACCATTAACTTCTCATAACTCTCCATTAGTGATAGGGTTATGGAAGGGCAAATGTTTCAAAAAATATAGATGATTTTGTGCATCTTGCGTAAGACACAGGTGAAAGAAAGATTCTTTCTTCTTACACACATACTTTTTTTCTCTCTAACTCTCACAAGAGTTCGTGTTTTTGCTAGCACAAAGAAATAATTCTAGCCATGTCCTAGTGAGGTTTCATCCTTCTATCTTCATGTGGACTTTCATTAGAGACAGTCTACGTTGATCATTGTGGTTTACGACAACTCAACGCAGAGAAGATTAAAGAACGAAGGAGATCGTCAAAAAGGTACGTAAACATCTTACATTTCATGTTTTTGTTTTCTATATCTATATGTATAAGTAGATCTTGTTTTTTAGGTCTGACTTCTTATTTGGATCTTAAACTCAAACAATTGGATGTTAAAATAACCTTCTTGCATTGAGATTTGGAAGAGGAGACATACATAGAGTAGCTAGAATGTTTCAAAGTTAAAGTAAGGAAAATCTGGTCTACAAGTTGAAAAAAAGCCTATATAGGTTAAAATAAGCTCCAAGGAAATGGTATTAGAAGTTCAACTCTTTTATGGCAGATCATTGTTATAAATAAACTTATGTCGATGCTTATGTGCATTCCAAGAAGTTCACAGTGAGGACTTTATCATTTTTCTTCTATATGTTGATGACAAGTTGATTGTGGGTCAAGATGTTGGAAGAATCTAAAAGTTGAAGTAGGATTTGTCTAAATCTGTTTATATGAAAGATTTGGGACCTACAAAGTAGATTTTATGCGTGAAGATAACTTAGGACAAGAAGAGAATGAGATTGTGGTTGTCTCAGGAGAGATATATTGAACAAGTACTAGAAAGGTTCTATATAAAGCATGTTGAACAAGTTATCATGCCATTAGCACCTCACTTTAAGTTGAGTAAGCATGTATATCTCTCAACAAAAAAGGAGAAAGATGATATGTCCTTTGTTTCATGCTTTTCCGCAGTAAGGCTTTTGATATATGTAATGGTGTGAACGAGGCTAGATATTGGACAGGTTGTTCAAATAATGAGTAGATTCTTGTCAAATCCATTAAAGGTTCACTAGGAAGTAGTGAAATAGATTTTGAAATATTTGACAAGCACATCAAATTGGAGTTTTTGTTTTGGTGATGGTTTTCCAACTCTAGAAGGTTTTATGAATGCATATATGCCTAGAGATCTTGATGGAAGAAAATTCACTTTAAGTTTTTAATTCAAGTTTACAGGGGGGAGCCATCTTATGAAAATCCAAGATACAAAAGTGTATGGCTTTATCTAAAACCGAAGTAGAGTATGTAGTTGTAATGTAAGTTTGTAAAGAGATGCTCTAGTTGAAAAGGTTCCTTTAAGAGTTGGATATAAAGCAAGAAGACTACTAGCATTTTGTGATATTCAAAACATTATTGACTTGAGTAAAAATACTATGTATTATTCCAACACAAAGCATATAGATTTCAGATATCATCGGTTAAGGTAAGTGATTAAGGAGTGGTAATTGATGTTAAAGAAGATTCATATAGACATGAATATTGCTAAAATGTTGACTAAAGTTATTCCTATAAGCAAACAAGAGCCATATAACAAGGATGTATCTCAAGTAGATGTTGGAGACTAACGAGTCTTTCCTATAATTAGGTCGAAGGGAAGATTATTATCTAACCCTATTTTGAGACTTACAGTGGTCATAGACGCCTTATAGTTCATGGGAATGACAAACAAGTGAAGATAAGATGGATAAAACTTATATGGGGAGAGACACGACCTTCTAAGGTGCTACACACTCATGTCCTAAACTTACATAACTGTATAAATAACAGGTCTATGTAGAGTGATACATGCCCATGTTCTCCACTTATTCAAACATGTGGATCATTCATGTACTTCTCTGTAACTATGTGAAAAAGGGCATAAAGAGCAAAGATATACACACTCGTGTTTGTAACATACATGACTGTGTATGACAATCATGTATTTCTTTGTGACTGTGTAGATTTGCAAGTGAGGCAGTGTATGTTACTGTGTATGATGCAAAAAAAAAAACTATTTTGTGGTATGAAAGAGAAAAATATGTAAGTTTTCCATGAGAGTATAACTATAACATCCAAAAGTGAGAAAAAAATAAAGAGAGGATAAGTAGTACAATATTCTCATCTTTTTTTAATTGTTTTTGAATTGGCTTGAGATTTGTTGATTTTTACATCAGTTTCTATTTCAATCCTGAAACTTTATGAGACAACTTGTTGTTGTAGGGTAAGAGATCATACTTTCTAAATCTTTATTTGAGTTTAGTGGATTTCCTTCTTAGTTTGGCCTATAATTTTTTCCTTCACACTAGAGGATTTTTCACGTAAATCTTTTTGTTTATTTCATTATTAAGTTTTTTATTCTCATACTAATTTGTTGGTCGAGGTTCCAGAGTATTTTAATTATTAATGTTTGGTTGATCTTTTAAAGAGTTGTGTTATTGTCTCCCAATAATTTCTTCCAACCAGTAGTTATTTAAGATTTGTATTAATTTACTTGTCACGCAAATGTATTTGTCCTTTAAGCATAGTTTGGAAAATTTTAATATAAATACTTCTAATATACTTTATAAACACAAGTAGGTTGTCAGAGCAAACAATCTATTTGTATTTTAAATTTCATTTTAAAATTATTATAATAAAATATAATATGTAATTTATTTTTAAGAATATTTTTAATATATTTCTTAATTTATATTTTGTTTATAGTAACTCATTATCATTTATTATAAATACTTATATATAAGTATAATGTTCTACTGACATAAGTTAAGTTTATATCTTAGGAAAACTTTTGAAACAATTGAATAAAGCTAAGATTAAAATAATTTTAAAGATGTAACTACTGATTATTTTTGTAATATATCTTTATTTTTTTAAAATTTTAAATAAAATATTAAGTAAATTAATTATTTAAATGTTTGTATCTAAATAAGTTCAAACCAAATTAATAAATTCAAACTAAAAAGTTCTTACTGTTGATATATTCAACAATATGGATGTTTCTTAATTTGTAACTATTTTATTTCAAAAATTTTATCAACTTTTCTCGTAGCCTCTTCTTCAAAAATCATAAGAAATTGAAATGTATCGATTATATAGCAAAATGTAATTAATAAAATATATAGTTAATAATCATCATCTAACAATAAATATGAAGTGTTGCAAATGATATTTATAAATATAAGGAAAGAAACTCAATAATTACTACAAAAATTATATACATAATTATTTAATTATAATGTATAATTCCAAAACGTATGGAAGGTTTTAAAATTATTATTTTGTAAACTTAAAAGATTAGCTGGGAAAACTCCAATACACTTCCAATTCATGAATATACAAAATAATTATAATAACTTTTAAAATACATGAAGATGGTATTTGAGGTTAATTTCCTAACATATAAATGGATGTACATGTTTCTTTACTTTTATGGGATGTTTTAATTTTTAAAAGAAAAGTTCCAATGTTTTCAAGTTTAGAATCAAATTCACCTTTTAATGTTAATGTGGAGAATAAATATAATAACGTTGTTTTAAGTACTTATTTTAAATAAATATGATATATTTTTACTAAAGAATATTTATATTTAAGCCATAATTTAGTTTTTATAAGATATATTATTTTTTAATAAAAATAATAGTTATTGTCACCATAATTTATTATATTTGCATGTTTTTTTATAATAAGAGTTGCATTCATATTATTTTGAACATTGATATATTATAATTAATGAAGAGATTAATTCTTTTTAAAATTTATATGAATAAATATATGCATCTTTAATATTATCTATACACGTATTGTAGAAATTTGAAACATAAAAAAATTGTATAAAAGCATTATAGCTAATTACCAAATTGATTCCTTTTGATACTTGCATACAAACAAATATCTCGACTTGAATATTGCCTATAAATACGTATTTGTATATAGTAAACGTACAATTTTTTTAAATACTTTTCCATAATTTTAAAAAGATGGAAATTAATATGTAAAGTATGTTAAAATCCAAATAATAATTTAAAAGGCATATTATTTTTAGTTTAAAAAAGGCATATTATTCTTTATTTTCATGTTGGTCATGAGCAATGTACATAAAATCGACTGTTATTTCCGTAAATTGGAGATTAAAAAAATGAAATAAAATGTAATATTATTAGGTCATTTAAGATAAAAGTTTATAATAAAATAAAATATAATGAGATAAAATAAGAAATTTTTATATTACAACCTATTTTATCTTAAATAGTACAAATAAAAAGTTTTCGATTCAGAGAGTTTAGAATAAAATATAAAATGATAAACAACTTTATACTATATTATATTATAAACTTTTCATCTAAATAATATTTTAATATATTAGATTGCGAATTCTTTTATTTTTTCAAATAATAATTTTTTAATATTATATTAATTTATATTACATTCATTATAAATCATTATGTTAAATTTTATTATATTCCATCCTGAAAAAAAAAGAAGAGGGCATATAAAAGAGCATTAAAAGGGGGACGAACGAGCCTTATAATTAAATGAGACACAGCACAGTAGCAGAGAAAGACTGCCAACCTCATCATGCCCAGCAATGCAGTCACCATTATCCTCTTATTTCTCAACATCTCCCTTTTCCCAGCTATCTCCGCGTTGAACCAAGAAGGACTTTCTCTGCTTTCATGGCTATCAACATTTAATTCTTCTTCTTCTTCGGCATTTTACTTCTCTTCATGGGATTCCACGCACCAGAATCCATGCAAATGGGATTATGTTCAATGCTCTGCTGATGGATTTGTCTCAGGACTAACAATCACTTCTACTAGTTTTCCCATCAGCTTTCCCACTCAGCTGTTTTCCTTCAACCATCTCACAACTCTTGTCCTTTCTAATGGAAACCTCACTGGAGAAATTCCTGGCTCAATAGGAAACCTGTCTTCACTCGTCATCTTGGACCTCAGTTTCAATGATTTAACAGGTGCAATCCCTGCAGAAATTGGAATCCTATCTCAACTAGAGTCACTTGTACTCAACACAAATTCACTACATGGTGAGATCCCAGTAGAAATAGCTAACTGCTCAAGGCTAAGACAGCTAGAACTGTTTGATAACAAGCTCTCAGGTACGATACCTTCAGAAATAGGTCAATTGTCAGCTCTTGAGACCTTTCGTGCCGGAGGCAACCCGGGCATTCATGGAGAAATTCCAATGCAGATATCAAACTGCAAAAGGCTGCTGTTTCTAGGTCTTGCAGATACTGGGATTTCTGGACAAATACCAACAAGTTTAGGAGAACTGAAACGTCTCAGAACTCTTTCACTGTATACTGCCAATCTCACTGGAATCATCCCAGCAGGAATTGGAAACTGTTCGGGTCTAGAGAATCTATTTCTTTACGAAAACCATCTTTCAGGAGAGATTCCTTCTGAATTGAGTCATCTAAAAGGTCTAAGGAGGCTGTTGTTATGGCAGAATAATCTAACAGGGAGCATACCAGAAGCTATTGGTAATTGTTCTAGTTTGAAAGTCATTGATCTCTCAATGAATTCTCTTCGTGGTCGGATTCCAGGTTCTCTTGCCTGTCTAGTTTCATTGGAGGAGCTTCTTTTGTCTGAGAATGCAATTTCAGGAGATATTCCACCTTTTGTTGGCAATTTTTCTGGTTTAAAGCAGCTTGATCTTGATAACAACAGATTTTCTGGAGAGATTCCACCTGCCATTGGGCAGCTGACTGAGCTTTTGGTGTTCTTTGCCTGGCAGAATCAGCTAAGTGGAAGCATTCCTACTGAGATAGCCAACTGCAATAAACTTCAAGCATTGGATCTCTCCCATAATTTCCTTACTGGGTCCGTTCCACATACTTTGTTCCATCTCAAGAACTTATCTCAGTTGTTACTATTATCAAATTGGTTTTCAGGTGTACTTCCATCTGATATTGGCCAATGCTTTGCCTTGACCCGCTTACGGCTAAGTTCTAACAACTTTTCAGGTCAAATTCCACCGGAGATAGGACTACTACATGATTTGACCTTTCTTGAATTGTCAGATAATGAGTTTATTGGACAAATTCCTCCTCAAATTGGCAACTGCACTCATCTAGAATTGGTTGATTTGCACGACAACAAGCTTCAAGGTGTCATTCCTATATCTCTTGAATTTCTCGTCAACTTAAATGTGTTGGACCTCTCAAGTAATTATATAGCAGGCACCATCCCGAAGAACATAGGCAAGCTTATATCCTTGAACAAGCTAATTGTCAGTAGAAACGTCATTAGTGGTTCAATTCCCAAGTCAATTGGCCAGTGTAGGGATCTACAGTTGCTAGATATTAGCAGCAACAGGATATCACTTTCAATCCCAGATGAGATTAGTCGATTACAAGGTTTAGACATTCTCCTTAACTTGAGTAGGAATTACCTAAGAGGTCCTATTCCAGACAGTTTTTCCAATCTCTCAAAACTTGCGAATTTAGATCTCTCTCACAACATGCTTACAGGAACTCTAAGAATATTGGGGAGTCTTGACAATCTTGTTTCTCTGGATATCTCATACAACAGATTTTCAGGTTTTCTTCCTAATACTAAGTTCTTCCAAGATCTGCCTGCAACTGCTTATGCTGGTAATCATGAACTCTGCATCAATAGAGCAACGTGTCATGTAAGTGGAAATCACCACAGCAGGATATCCATTAGAAACCTTATCACTTGGACTCTTATCAGTTTAATTTCAGCATCGTTGATTGTCATTGTTGGCGTGCTGCTGTTCATCAAACTTCGCGGGGAGGACAAAGAAGATAACATAATGGAGTGGGAATTTACACGATTTCAGAAACTAAACTTTTCGGTAACTTATATTGTGTCACAACTCTCTGATTCAAACATTGTTGGAAAGGGTTGTTCAGGCATGGTTTACCGTGTTGAGACTCCAATGAAACAGATTATAGCAGTGAAAAAATTATGGCCGGTGAAAATTACTGAAGCTCAGGGAAGAGATTTGTTTTCTGCAGAAGTTAAAGCTCTTGGATCAATACGACACAAAAACATTGTAAGGCTACTGGGTTGCTGTAGCAATGGGAAAACAAGATTACTCTTATTCGATTATATCCCTAATGGGAGTTTGGCAGGAGTGCTCCATGAGAAAAGGTTGCTCTTGGATTGGGACGCAAGGTACAAGATTATATTGGGCGCAGCTTATGGTTTGGCATACCTTCACCATGATTGTATCCCTCCAATCGTACATCGAGATATCAAGGCCAATAACATCTTGATAGGACAACAATTTGAGGCCTTTATAGCCGATTTTGGACTCGCTAAACTTTTCAATTCTTCTGAATGTTCAATCACTTCGGATGCAGTTGCAGGTTCCTATGGATATATTGCTCCCGGTAAGTAGGACATGCATTTTCAACTTTCTGCAATGTGTCTATATGTGCAAGAAAGCAGATGCATATATAATCTGCCCAGACGTATTTCAATTATTTCTACCAAGTTAGGCCTCAATTTTTATATGAATATTTTAGTGTCGGATACAGTTTCTTCACTAACGGACTTCAGTCCGTTCATAATAATGTGGTTTAAAGGACTGACAAAAATTCAAAAAATTGCAGAATATGGGTACAGTTTCAGAATCACGGAGAAAAGTGACGTATATAGCTTTGGTGTGGTCCTGCTGGAAGTCTTAACAGGGAAAGAACCCAACGATAGTCAGATTCCGGAAGGTGCCCACATTGTCACCTGGATTAGCAAAGAACTTAGAGGGAGGAAAAGAGAACTAACAGCAATTTTAGACCAACAACTTCTTCTACGTTCAGGTACACAGCTCCAAGAAATGCTTCAGGTACTTGGGGTGGCCCTTCTCTGTGTCAACCCTTCACCAGAGGAAAGACCTACAATGAAGGACGTAACTGCGATGTTAAAAGAAATTAGACACGGCATTGAGGAAGTAGACAAACCTAGTTGCCACAGCCAAGCAGCAGCTGCAAATCCAAAATCAGTAGTTCAGTCTTCTAGTTTCTCCAGATCGTCTGAACCTTTAATTAGATCACCTTCTTGAGTTCGTAGTTTTATGCAATATCTTGCATTCTTATTCATTTGACAATTGGTCAAACAACAGAATTATCTGTTATAGGTTGATATGTTAGCTTTAGGCTTCTCTTACTCTGATTCAACTCTTGCCTAATTAAGTTTGTGAGAGTGTAAGTAAATCAACAAATTGTGCAGAAATCAGAACTTTTGCGTGCCAGTTTCCGTCACAATGGAATAATTTAGCTTAGAAGTGGCAAAAAGCAAGTTGGTACATTCATTTTTTAATCCAAGTTTCTTTCTACGAAGCATTCCATGTTCAGATTCCACTGCCGGTGCTCTTTTGTCCGATGAACGATGTAAATTAAAAGAAAGAAATCGGGAGTAGTTACTTCAATCCTTTTGTAGACACATATTCCATCCACAAGTATGTAAGAAACTGAAAGAACCCCACAAATGCCCACGGTAGCTATTGAGAAAGCTACTTCCACCAGTAGCATTGATGATAGAGTGCAAACAACAATTGAAAAGTGCTACAGTACAAACTACAAGCATAGGGCCCTTCCTATCAGAAGGCGTTATCAAGTTAGGGACCAAGAGAAAAAGACATGCAGCATCAAGCCTATTGGATTTGTCTGTTTGGGTCGGTCCTAAGAGAAGGACATTGAAGGTGGAGGAAGCAGGAGGACCACCGTTGGAAACACGTCTAACGCAAAACATCAATCTTCGTAAAGATAAAGAGACCTCACCCCTAACATGTTCTTGAACTGATGCATTGGCTCTGGTCATGTAGTATCATACCGTCTCAGGCCCACTTGATAGGTTTTATAACTCTTATCATGTTCCATTTCCACTCCAAGAAACCACGATCAGAAATTCAAAAGTTAGAAATCATTTTCATCTAATAATTCAGAGTCTGTTGAATAACATAAGCTGCAGTTATCAGGAGCTCATTATCTGAACAAAAATTGAGATGTACAACAGCTAAGAGTTTGACTTAGTAGCAGTGGTAAGAACTTACCGGCTATCTCTTCATTCATGAAGATCCGAATCTTGACAACGCATCAAGTAAAAGGATCTATGTATGTATTACGTTTTTTCAATCTTTGGAAAAAAAAAAAAGAAAATGAAAGGCACCGTCCGCACATTTCATCCACCTAAAATGATGCGAAGAAAAGTGGGAGCGGGCTTAATCAGGAACTTGACACGGGAACCGAAATGGTGGGTACTAGTAAAAGGATTCGAGAACAGGCACACTTTAGGTCCCAAGGCATCAATCACCTGAAGCTACAGGCCCCCTCAGTTCAACATCTGAAATCTCCATTATCAACCACCAACACAATGACTTCTGTATCCAATTAATCAGCTCTCCTGAAAAACATAAAACCAACATTTATATATGTTTCAGCCGGATTTTGGCTGAACGGTGCGTTTCCATTGAAGTCCATCGTCCTCTTCCTT
>JANZLD010000006.1:28440217-28453136 GCA_026413575.1 Erythroxylum carthagenense | reverse complement strand
GTGCTATTGTATTGTGGCATGGAATGCCATGAGAACTTGTACATTCCATTCTTTTATGTCAATGAATTATGTATGGCTGATGATGAGTGGAAATACATATTGTGCGAATAGTGGTCAGATTGAGTGAAATTCGATTGTAATTGGTGCTATATATGTTTTATATCGACTCGAGATGTGTCTTCTTGGGTTATGTCGCATTTCGTGGTCCTATGGTCGGATTCCGAGTATGGGGCTCATCATGTCTGGTAGCAGAGTTAGAGAAGAATTCAAGGAACCACGTTTCAGTATGATGATTTTTGTACCAAGGATAGGTTCCGAAAACGGGGCCCAGCAATTACGGTATCACAGAAGGTTAGTAAGTGTTATAGTTTTGGTTTGAGTTGGATTTCAGAAACGGGGTCCAACATGACCTCCAAATTAAGTGATCCTTAACACAATAGATTGTTAACACATTATTCTATCTCTCCACAAAAATTGGCAGCAATCCAAATTGATTAGGAAAAGTTTGATTGAATGAAAGTGAGAAAATATGTTGGAATAGTATAAACTGGTATTATTTTACTAAACATACTTCGGAATTTTGAATATATCTAGACTTCTAGGGTTCCAATTCAGATTTTTTAATGTGTAGTAAACTAGAGACATAGGTTTACAAATTATATGAAGAATTCGAATTCTGATTCAGCCTCTAAGATATTCAATTTCTTAATGGAATTTATGTATAGTATACATTTTTTGAATGAGAACAGTTCGAAAATGTTTAAAGTGTAACTTTCAAATTACTCAGCCAAATTGAATGGTTGTGGTGTGATTAGAAACGTAATACAATAGGGAACACTTTTATGGTAGAAAGTGTTACCAAATTACTTCATTTACTAATCAGAATGATCACGTAAGATTAACCTAAAGGTCTGTATTTTTGAAAGTGATATAAGACTGAACTGAGAGTTGGATAATTGTTTGGTCTTGTAATGCTAGAATTACATTAATGAGTGAATTTTTGGTATTAAAGTACCAAATACAGGTATAAAATGGAGATGAAGTGGTTCATTTGATTAAAGTTGTGATTCGAAGAAGAGGAGTAAAGCGTATTTAGTTTAAATGAATGAGAAATTGATAATAAGAGCAAGTAATGCGAGAAAAGAAATGATAAGTGATTGAATTATGAGATGCAAATGAGAATAAGATATTAAATTGGATAATATACCTAGGATTATCATGAACATGCATTGTTCATAGTCCATATACACACATGTGCATAAATGAATGCTTATAATTGTGCAAAGTTATTAATGTGTGTGCAACGTGCGTATTGCATAATTGTGATGTGCAGGTTAAACATTCACATTCAGAAGTTTCTAGATCATGGAAGCTACTGCTAATCTGGAGCATACTATGAGTAAACCGAGATGGTGTTACTTTATTGTTTGTTTTGTTTAAGTTATGAATTAAATGATTATGCAATGTGAATGTGTTGTTTCCAGACAATATATGTCCAAAGAGTTTGATAAATGTGATAACATTAAAGTGCTCCTTATATGTGAATTGGATTGAAATAAGTGTACATAATTTGACTATTAAATGTCGGACCACGGTTTGAAGATAAATTTGTTCTAGTTGTGCATTTGCATATGAATGAAAATGTGATTCTCAACTTTAATGTTGAATGCCAGACTAAGGTCTGATGATATGTGAATGTGATTGAATGAGAATATGCAAATATGATTGATGCATTACATTTCTTGAATGCATAAAAGATAAAGGTAGTTATGACCAGAGTAGCCACTGAAAAAGAGCTTAAAGCTCATATTGTGAAAAGGAGCCTCGAGCTCAGAAAGTGATTAAGAACCAAAGGCTCTCTATGTAAAATGAGCCTGGTATCCCCAACAGATATAGGATAGTTATCAATGAGCCCAGTATCCCTTATAGATACGGGACAATTATCAATGAGCCCAATATTCATAATGAATACGGGATAGTTATCAATGAGCTCAGTATCCACAATAGATACGGGACAGTTAGGTACTCGATCAAAATAAAGTAACAAATGGAAAGTGAGTCTTATGTGCACTACATATGCATGATTTGAATGATTATAATGTGTTGAATGTAAAATGTGAAACAATGGATCAAGTGTATGTGATTTAATATGATTGTCAAAAAAATGATGTGAATTGTATGTTATGTGACCGAGTGAGCCATTGATGATGGTCACTTACTGAGTTCGCAAATCTCACCCAAAATTTGCAACTATTTTTCAGGCATCAAAAGAGTTACCCCATCAGACAAACGGGAGTATAGCCACTGCATTCTAGTAAGAAGTAGAGGCCAGGATTAGTTGGGGTCTGCATTTATACTTTCTTATTTACGTATTCCACAACTTTTGTGAAATGTGTATTTGAATATGTTTCTGCATCTAAGAACTTTCCATATTGGAAAGGTTTGTAAATGAGAATGAATTGGAGTGTGTTGTTAACAAATGTGATTTTCATGTTATGAAAGAAACGATTGAGCCCGATTTTGATTACTGATTTCTGTATATGCTTTTATTGTTTTAAAAAATGAGAAAAATTTATATTGAGTTTGAATTTTTACACTCTAGCATGGCAACCTTATGGGGCATGGACTCAGATATCACTCGGGATGTCCCAGGTATGTAAAAGGTAATTGTTGCAACCTGAATTCCTATTATGCTAGATAACCACTAACCTAGGGGATTGCTCCGTACGACTAGAACTTCCCACTTTTTTCATAATTGATTTTCATCCAAACATTTTGTTAAACATTTTGAGACCTATAACAAGGGTTAAGATAGAGTTATCATCAGCTCTTAAAAATAAGAATAGGTCATTTTCAAATCTTAGGCTTATAATTTTCTCCCTTTTACATTTATTGTTGGTATTTGAAACCTTTTGTCCTTTCCCTTACAATAATCTATTAACGGTTTCTATAGCAAGGAAAAAGGTAAGGGGAGATTAGGTATCCTTATCTTAGAACTTTGTAGATTCTAATTAACTGGGATGGCTCTCTATTCAACATAATATTAAATGAGACTTTTGAGATGCATTATTTTACCCATTATGTAAAATTGGTTGGCAATTCAAGTGCTTCTAATATCTTTAAGATGAACCTCTACTATAATATTTTATAGGCCTTTTAGAAGTCCACCTTAAGGGCATAACTCCTACTACTCCTCTTTCTCATGTAATTTAACAACCCCTTTAATAGGTGAATGTTATCACTAATTTGCTTGCTTGAGATGAATGCTCCCTATTGATGACTCATACAATTACATAAGATTCTTTTTGTTCTCTTCACTAGTGCCTTTGATATTATCTTGTAGATAACGTTACAATGTACAATAGTGTTATAGTGTTGTACTAAGTTAAGCTCTTTTTCGATAGGAATTAAAGTTATAAAAGTCCTGCTTATCTCCTTTAGAAGTTTCCCTTACCTAAAAAATTCCATTGTTGCTTGCATAACAGTACCCCCTATTATATTCCATGTCATCTAAAAGAAATACACATTCATCCCATAAGGGTCAGGGTTTTTTAGAGGTTAAAAGACTTCAGACTATTCTCAATTTCTTTTCTAGTGACTGACTGTGAAAGAATATTTACTTCCCCAGTAGTTAATCGAGCTTGCATTATTTCCTTGAGAAGTGATGTTAAGGAAATAGCTTTTGATGTTGTGCCTATTATACTTGAGAAGAAAATCTCAATTTTCTTTATGATATGATCCTGCCCTCTAGTAATAGAGTACCCAATTTTAAGGGAAGTGATCTTATTTGCATATGTTCTTAACACTCTCTTTGTGTGAAAATGATTAGTATTCCTATCTCTCTCTATTAACTATGTTATCTTTAATATTCTCCTCATTATAGATATTTCAAACTCTAGTGCTTGAGTGCAATTTGAGAGAGCCTATTTTTCCCTCTCATGCAATTCCTCATTTGTAGGATCTTGGTATAAAACAGAATGCACTTAGCTTAGATTTTACTCGGATTGGTCTAAAAGATGGTGTATATTTCCTATTCTAATCATATTTAACCCCTTTAGTTCCTCCTTAATATTCCATAGGTTCATTTGTATTGAAATTGTTTTTGTATTCATACATTCATACTGAAGTCCTTTTTTGATTGCTTCCTTAAAGCCCTCCACTCTGGTTAGACAATTGTTGATTCTAAATGGCATCTTCATTGGTCTACTAGATTTCAAAATATGAACAATATATGGTGTCAAAAAACAAATAATTGGGATAAAAAGATATACTATCTGGGTAGATCTTCATTTACTTCAAGTTCACTATGCTTCTATCCAGCTTCTTTCTTAGATGCCATTTCTTTTTTTTGTCTATTGTTACAGGTGTATAGGTTTCCTTTATATGGGATGTCTATTAGTTGAGTATCTTAAATGCATGTTTTAAGATCCTCGGTGAAATTTCATTCAATACATTTGCTTCACATAATATATGTTAGTGTCCATAAGACAAATGTACATTGTAATTGAAATTATAATGAGGTTATAATCTTGATATTCATATTTCATTTATATGTTATCCTTAAAATTTTCCCTTTCATTATTCCATTAAGATTGTATAATAATAATAGAGCATAAAAAACTAGCACAGATTATGTCTCTTTCATATAAATGAATTGACCAATATTATAAACTAAAGTATGGTGACAAACAAATACTTGGGTGCTTATTAGAGAACAAGTTCACTGAACTAACCTAATATGGTAATTTCATTTAAAATATTACCTGTATGGAAATTCTCATTAACATGATTGTATATGTGATCTTTTAACTTGAAATCTTTAAAGTATCTCATATAAGTTTGACCTATCCTCATCAAGGATAGCTTAATCTATACTCATTAGATATAACACGAAATATATGTAGATCCTTAAATTTTCAATATAAGATTCATTACTTTGAAATGATTAAGGAGAATTATCTGATATTCTCGATTAGTATTGATTTGAGAATTCTTTGGCAAAAGTGGAACGACACATTGTAAAATAATATATGATTGTTATTAATAGAATCAATTGCTAATCGTGGAGAACTAACATGATTGGATTCACATAAAGTACACATTAATTCTATACTTTATAGCTAATTGGAAAATTATGTGATGAAAGGATTTAATTATGTAAAAAATTCATACACAAAAAAGTTAGTCAAAATCACTTCGATATTCCTATATTTAGGTGATCATGACACAGTGACATACGTGAATCTTGATATGTAGATATAAATTATTTAATTAGATAAATCACTGATAAATTAAAGAAATTAAATATAAATTAAAGAGGTTTAATTTCTCCAATACTAAATATGATTTAGAGTTATAATTTATATACATTGCCAACATATTTAGGAACCCATTAGGTTACACATAAATAATGGTTAAAGAGAGAAAAAGAATTTTAATTAAGTTAGTCTTGATTGTAGTGTTTGAGAATGTTTACAAGTATATATAGGAAAGTTAATGAATAAGACCAATATGAGATATTGAATCTTATTTAGGCTCAATTAGAATTTAATTAAATTATAGTTAAATTTAAATTAAGAATTTTTAATTAAATTACTAACAGTTCTAAACCTTATTATAAATAGGCTTATACTCTAAATGATTTAGCAATTCTTTTTTAACCCTGTCTACACCATTTACAAAGTTTTCTTAATATGTTCTATATGGGTACTGTTGGAGGTCAAATATATGTGTCGCCATGAAGGTTATGATGAACTAAATTTTAGAAATCGTTTAAAGGAAATGATAAGAAAAGGAATAAATATATATAAGAAGGTAATATTTACATTTGTACTTATTATGTTTATAAATTAATCATATTATATAATTTAAAATGATCTTAGCTTTAAAGATATCAAATAAAAAATTTCGGGTCTATTCTACTATGTATGAGATTAAATCTTGCCTCAATTTTCTAAGGATAGGTATAAAAAGTTTTTAAGTTCATGCCCTTATTGTGGGATTAAGAAGTGGCTTATTATTCAAACATTCTACAATAGGATGACACATAAAACCAAGGTCTTAGTGGATGTTGTAACATCTCATTACCTACGGGGAGGCTAGAATAGTAAATATGAGTGATCAATGAGAGCTTAGAAATGCATTTCATGCTCAAGCATAATATGTCATACACATACACATTAATAGTAAAATTGTTGCACATGAAAATAATTGTACATGCATTCATGAATAATTTCAGGTATAATTGGATTGATTTGTGTATTTTTGAGAATTATGAATGTTTTTACATTGGAAATTTTATGGGTTAGTGAAATTGTAATTTTTTTAATTTTGGTGATTTTAGGATTTATTTTTGGAAATTATAGAGAATTAAGGAAATTTATGGAAAATAGGAATAAGAATTAATGATGATTGGAGATAGTTATATTGTGAAGATGAGATTAATGGAGTTAGTTTCAAAAGCAACTTAGTTAGAATTAAGCCTTAGGGAAGTGACAAGTGTCACTTAATAAGTGGCTTAAGAAACTTTGTTAAAAGTAAGTAGGGTTGTGAGAGTGAAGTTATCTGAGAGCTAGAAAGTTAAGTGTTTAGTTTAAGTTTCCTTCTCTTTCGTTGTAACCTCCTTCAGATTCTCTTCAACAATCAAAGCTTTCCATCAAATTCCTTCTGAGGAATTACTTTGCTTTTCCATCCTCTACCATACTTCTATTTGTTCTTCTACCTAAGAAAAATCAGAAGTGGGTCAATTTTTATAGAGGAGAACGTGATTTTGCATAGAGTTTAGGGCTTGATGATAATTGAAGATTTTGGAGTTTTCAACAAGTAAGTAGTGAATAAATCCTTTAGAGTTGTGGATTTATGAAATGAATTTGATGAATTCACTACCATCTATATGAACATGTGGTTTACGTTTATATATTTATGAACATTGTGTTAATGGGATGAAAATATGGATATAGTGTTAGTTTAGTATTTGATGATTTTTAGTAATTAGATGTTGTAGAAATGAGTTTTAGAGTTTGAAATAGAAATGAAATGGTGTTTACGATGAGCATAGAAAATCAAAGTATAAAAAGGTGATATGATTATATGCTCTATTTCTTCACTGTGTATATATATATATGTATGTGTGTGTACGTGAATAGGTGAGAGTTTTTGAGATGATCAAGGAAATGGTTTTTGAGTTGAAGAGCAATTGTAAAATGATTGTTTGAGATGGGAATGAGTGTAAAAATGAAGGTTGAGAGGAAACTTGGAGATGTAGAATGAAAGTTGGAAATGCAGAAAGTTGACAGAGCATGAATAAGTTAAATATGAATTTTTGGCTTTTGATGGTTTGTGACTAAATTTCCATTTTTAGAGGTAGTGTGAATTTGTGATGAATGAGTTTAATGGAATGGAGTGGAAATGACTAGAATAAAAATAGAAGTGTTGGTTCTTGAAAAAAAAAGGAAGTATAAAAATTCTTGGAAATGCATAATGTAAGAGAGTTAAATTTTTTATCCAAACTTCGGTGAATTTATTGTACTGATCTAGGCTGATTTTGACAAAATGGTCTCGATGAAAGTTGTAGATCGTTCTTTTAGCTTTCCATTGATATAAAATTTGTAAATTTTGGAGTTTTGGATCAAAAGTTATGGAAGTTTGAAGTTGAGATGTCAATGGAGAAGAAGAAGTAGATGCACGACTGTGACTTTTGGGGTTCAAAAACGGTGACTTTCGAGGTTAACGAAAATGCAACGGTGACTTTGGATTTGAAGGGTGATTTGCACCCTCATGCTTAAGCATGATCGTGTATTTGGGATTTTCACTTCTACTGAACAGTCTTGCTTCTTTTGAACATAACTTCTTCTCTAGATCTCCAAATGACTTAATTATTAAACCATTGGATTCGTAAGATATTTTTCTACCGCTACACAAAAATTGGTAGCATTCTGAATTGATTTGAATGATTGAGTGCTCTAGCATGCCACCCTCGTGGGGCACGGACTCAAATATCCCTCAGGATGTCGGGTACGTTTCTTGCTAGAGTGGGGTGTTATATATATGGTATCAGATCCTAGAATTACTATCTTATATGGGCATTTTTGAAATATGTGTCAAGTCACATGCATTTTTTCGTGTCATAGTAGACAGCGGCAACTGATCCCCAATTTGAGTCACATGCATGAGTATTCCTTAAGAGTTTGAGGTGTGAGCAGTACTGATAAAAATCATAATCTATCAGAATATGAGAAAAAGAAAGTTTGTGAATATTTAGAAAGGAGAAATAGTATATGGTTCAATATGATAAATAGAGATTCACTTCTTTGGTATTGGTTGATGTATTATTAAATATAATGTCAATATTGTACGGTGGTAATATATCATCGAATGTGAAATAGATGTGAATTCATTGTCATGGGCTGATTAAGGAAAGAAGTGATATAAACATGAATGATGAGATTTAAAGTGTACAAGGCAGGTTAAAAGAAAATAAAATTTTCCATAACTTTGAAAGGTTAGACTTGGACTTGAAATGAATGTCGGATAAATGTGATAAGAGTTATGATTTAGCATAATAATATGTCTATGATATTGAGATCAAAATTTCATGATGAATATGCATCTATAACTCTGAATGTATTGCAAATATATATATGTAAGATGAATAAATGATAATAGGAAATGAGATGGAAATGGGGAAAGAGTAAAAACGGAATGAAATAGCATAATTGACTTTAAAAGAGATGAACGATGTGTAGTAAGGAGAAAGTTAGAAATCCATATAAGAGAGGATTTTATCTACGCATTAGATTAAGAAAAAGATGACGAATCGAAGAGGAAGAGTGAATGTACTCAATACGATAGTTGAATCATTATGACATGATGAAACATTAGAGAAGGTAAATTCTAGAGAATTGGAGTTTAAAAAAATTAATGTTAGTAAGAGCGATAATACGAGGAAGAAGATAAAGGTGTAAGACACAATGGTGTCTTGACAAAAATAGGTTTATATCACGACCGTAGCATGGATACCCCAATCATGGGAAACGCTTAAGAGAAAAATATTGTTTAGGACCAATTTAGACCAAAGAATTAATAGTGTCAGATTTAAATTGGTGATTTGTTAGAAAATAAATCTCTAAATAGAACGGGATGACCTTGATGATACACACCTAAGCATATGCAATTGTGTCTACTACATCATTGAGTTTTGATGAATAACACATTATGACATGTACAAAATGATAGAAATTGATTTTCTTCAGTTACTAAGAATGATCGATAAGTGATGATAAAGATAGTTGATTGATAAGGATTATATGAACCGTGTTGATGATAGTAGCAAGAAATCTTCTTTCAAAGAAGAATTTCCCTAAATTAGTTTATATTAATCTGATGATTCAATTTAAGAATGATCAATGAATAAACAAATCAGAAATAAATATGTAATGAATCAAAAG
Organism: Erythroxylum carthagenense; assembly: GCA_026413575.1. NCBI lineage: Eukaryota > Viridiplantae > Streptophyta > Magnoliopsida > Malpighiales > Erythroxylaceae > Erythroxylum > Erythroxylum carthagenense. The sequence continues at coordinate 28,443,690 of JANZLD010000006.1, read as the reverse complement.
TGAATATTGGAGTCATATCCCTAACGGAGACTCAAGCATAAGATGCAAAATGTGCTACTGAGAGTGTATGCATTTTGTTTGATGTAAAGTATCTAACTACGTAAGCAAAATTTTGAATTCGAGGGGACACTCTTGCTAATGTGAGGAGAACTTAGTTCCACACTATAGTCTGTGTAAATATGTTTGGGGGACACAAATTATATCTGATGAATGTGTTACTAACACAGGAAGTTATGTTTGCAAATAAATTGAAATGTGTGAAGAAACTGGTATAAATGAACAGACATTAGAATAAGTCGATGTGAAATTTAAGGAAATCGAATGAAAAGAGAAAAATCATTTGAGAAAGGAAGTCAATTAGGAGACTGAAAATAACATGTGATAATATTACCTCATTTGAGGAATTAGTTACTCAAGAAATTACGAGAATTAATCATGGGCACGAGAGAATTTAGGTTATATCTATTGGAGTTAACTATGCCTCCAACGGTATTATGGTAACGAAGATTAAAGTGATTCAAGAAAATCATATTAATTAGTGACTATGATCATCAAGGATATCTGGAGCGTATTCAAAAAGTGAAGAGAATTTTTGAACATTTGAGGAAAATCTTACATATCATAAAGGTAGAAACAATTATAAGCCAAGTTTAATGAGAGTGAATCCTAGCTTGATCAAATAAAATGTGGGTTGTATAATATCTGAACCTGGCATATTGGGAAACCCAAAGAAAGTAGAGGTGATGGAAAAAGTGAGAAACTATAAGGAATATATGAGAGATTCAGAGTTCTTTAGAACTAGCTGTATGTTGGATACTACTAGGGATTGTTAAGGGGTTTTTACTGATCTTATCAATGGACGGAAAAAAAAACATATTTGAGGAAAAATGTGTAAACCGTATGAATGATGAATGTAAAAAGAATTTTGAGGAACTGTAACCTCAGTGCTAATTATGCCATTTGGATTTGGAGATTATGAAGTATATAATGAAGTTTCACATCAGAGATTAAGATACAATCTATTGTAATAGTTTAAAGTGATTTTGTATACATAGGGACAATTAAAGTCTTATGAGTTGATTTTGATACAAGGTTTAGAATTTCTATAATAGTAATTGGTTTGAGAGTTTGGAGACATTATATGTACATTTTCTACTGATCATTTAGATTGACCAAATTATTAAGTTTGAAAGAATTAAATACAAGACTGAGACAAGGAATAAAGTTACTGGAAGATTTTAATGTGGAAATGAGTGTTACCCAGTAAAACTAGTGTTGTAATTTGATGCATTGAATAGAAAATTAAATAACAGTGTATTACAATTTCAGATTTTGAGGTTACCAAATGTAATGTAATAAAAAGAATAGAATGTCGAGTTGAATTTTGGGGCAAAATGAAGTATTAATAGCTACATTGAAATTCAAATCTTGTTTGTATGAAAGAATTAACAAAGCCCAAAAGCTGATAATCCAGAATTGTGAATCTTATTAAGGAATTGAAATTGAATATGAATTTTGAGTCCAAATAGGAAAATTGTTACTTTGTGATTGAAATGAAAAGGATGTGTACCCGATAAAGATGAGCGAGCAAAGATGTGGTTAGAAAGAGTGTAAGTAACAATCTAAGCTAGACATCTTAGTAGAATGCACCGAAATAATATTTAGCTCCTAAGGATGTAGAAACAAGTGACTAAATATTTGAATTACCAACAATTGTAACTATTGGGGATATTCTTAAAGCTTATATTTTAGAGTTCATAGGAATATGAGATCAATGTATAGTTTTAAATGACTTTGAGCATAACAATCATTATCATAGTGATATCATTAGAATACACTATGAGGCACAATACGACAAAAAGGAGTCATTCGCCCTTACATTGAAATGAAGAGGGCCTAAAAACGATTGAAGGCCAGAATTGATTCGAGATACTATTGACGAGCGAAATGAATCTGTAATAGGAGTTAAGTGATCCAAGATAATGACGAATGAGTTAAGTGGTTCAACATCGAGGTTATGGAATATCGTGACATAGATATAACAGTTAAGTGTATTAACACTAAAGAGATGTAAAATAACAAGCGAAAGATGAAACACTTCTAAGAATATCACCTTGCCAAGGTGCATTTAGACGGAGATAAAGGTTTAAATAGGGGAAACTAAGTTTGACATAAATTGGTCCATATAAAACTATGGTGAGAATAGGACTATGGATTTATAACTTAGTATTAACCATAAAAGATGTTTCGGATTCACACAGTGTTACGTGGATATGGTTAGGAAGTATTTTTATGATCTGATATATGTGTTATTGAAACTGGAAGTGAAAATTTGAGTAATCTGAAACTCATCAAGGAAATAATTAAGAAAGTGTGATATCTAAACAAGGGATTGAGAGACCTATTGAATCTATCAACTATGGTCTTTTGGACTAAAGTATTCGAGTGGTGAAGTTATATAGGAAACGAAGAAGCATATGAGGAAATAATACCCCTACCTTCCTGATCAATTAGATAAGAATTTCAAGGACGCAATTTATTTAAAGAGGGGAGAGTTGTAACATCCCATTGCCTACAGGGAGCCTAGAATAGTAAATATGAGTGAGTAATGAGAGCTTAGAAATGCATTTCATGCTCACGCATAATATATCATACATATACACATGAATAGTAAAATTGTTACACATGAAAATAATTGTACATGCATTCATGAATAATTCCGGGTATAATTGGATTGATTTGTTTATTTTTTAGAATTATGAATGTTTTTACATTGGAAATTTTATGGGTTAGTGAAATTGTACTATTTTTGAATTTTGGTGCTTTTAGGTATTTTTTTTGGAAATTATAGAGAATTATGGAAATTTATGGAAAATAAGAATAGGAATTAATGATGATTGGAGATAGTTTTATTATGAAGATGAGATTAATGGAGTTAAGTTTCAAAAGCAACTTAGTTAGAGTTAAGCCTTAAGGAAGTGACAAGTGTCACTTAATAAGTGGCTTAAGAAACTTTGTTAAAAGTAAGTAGTGTTGTGAGAGTGAAGTTATCTGAGAGCTAGAAAGTTAAGTGTTTAGTCTAAGTTTGCTTCTCTTTTGTTGTAACCTCCTTCAAATTCTCTTCAACACACAAAGCTTTCCATCAAATGTCTTCCAAGGAATTACTTTGCTTTTCCTTCCTCTACTATACTACTATTTGTTCTTCTGCTTAAGAAAAACCAGAAGTGGATCAGTTTTTACAGAGGAGAACATGATTTTGCATGGAGTTTAGGGCTTGAAGATGATTGAAGATTTTGGAGTTTTCAACAAGTAAGTAGTGAATAAATCCTTTAGAGTTTTGGATTTATGAAATGAATTTGATGAATTCACTTTCATCTGCATGAACATGGGGTTTACGTATATATATTTATGAACACTGTGTTAATGGGATGAAAATATGGATATAGTGTTAGTTTAGTATTTGATGATTTTTA
>JANZLD010000006.1:28342166-28364529 GCA_026413575.1 Erythroxylum carthagenense | reverse complement strand
AAGTCGTATAAGTCGAGTTGTATGTTAGTGTAAGTCGACTTATGATTGGGAAAGTTGTTTTCTTTCGTTTTTGGGTTATTTCAAGAGTAAATTTGGGGAAGGTTAGACAACAGGATTCACCTTCAGGGTGTCAGCAAGGCTCAGGCCTCGGGAAGGGGTCTCAGTAGGGCTCCTGTCTCGGGACCGTTGGGCCTCGGTAACGGGGTCCAACACATCTAGTCAAGGTGGCCTAGTGATTGATGCTCCTTCTTTGGTAACCATAAGTGTGGAATACTGATCTACACCAACTTGAACCACCAAGTTTTGATGAGGTGAATCTTGCTCTGATATCAATTCAAAAACCAAAAGGTCAAAGTTTCGTAAAATTCCTATTTAGCTGCAGTTGTTTGAAACTAAGATTTTCAATTGCTTATTAGATAGTAATTTGGTTCACAACTACGATTTTTAGAATCTAATCATAAGTAGGAAAATTAAGTGCACAGTAAATAAATCAACATAAAAATTTTGTTAACACAATTTGTTAATTTGCATACACGAATTCAGTTTGCAAGACCCTTACTCAGATTAATCAATTTTTAATGAAGTATAATATGCTTACATAAGGCTATTATAGAGCCGACACCACTCATTCCTTGATGTTATCCACTTGTACTCACACCTAATAATATGATTACCTCAAGATAACCTCAACAAAGGATTTTGAAATAATGAATGATAACAAAAATGAAAATATCTCAAGTAATTAAATCAATAATATCATAAACAAAAAGACACTTGAGTTAAAGAAACACTCCCCTATATGTGTAGCCTTATTAAATCAAAATCATAATGAGTCTTCCAAAACAAAATGTCTGTTGTATGCTCTACAGTTCATTGACCAAAACCTTTAAGCACAGCAACACCAAAAGTCGATGGATGGATTCCTTATACAAACAAAAGTCTGTTGCCAAACTTATAAGTTATCTCTACAAAATCATCCTAAAATGCAATAGCACAAATCAACGATAATTGCATACCATGTACTGCTTACTAGATAAATATCAGAAGTCCTTCCTCCTTTAGGATTCTATTCTTTTAGGATTCCTTCCTTTCACCAATATCTTAACTTCTAAAATTCTGCATAGTCTAAGATAGTAGACTTCCTTATTACAAAAGATATCCCAAATAAATAAAATACAAATAATGCAAAAATATAGAATAAAATATCTTAACAAATAAAATAGAGTCATTTATGTATTAATTTTAATCTATAAAATTATTAGAAAATGATGAATACTTTTTCTTCAACTATCTTATCTCGCACTCTATCATTTTTAGAAGATGTGGCCTTAATCCCTAACAATCGATCGAGAATATGTCATTGTAGACCGGTTTTTTAAAACTGGGCAAAGATGACAACTTTTATTTCATAAACTAGTAGAGACTTAGACTTCGTTGGCAAGGAGTTGCACCATTACTGAACTAGTCCAAAAAAGTAGTCATATTCCTATTAGTACTGTATCTAACAAAAGGGATCAAACTAGATTTATCTGTTATACATCTTGCAGTCTCATTTGCTAGCTTCCAACTAGGAGGGAGAACAATGGATTGAGAATAACCTTTTATACAAAGATTGTTGAGAATGGAAGGTTTGCTGACAAAAAGTTGATCCTGTAACAAAGTTTACATGATCAGTTCCCAAAACCTATCTTGTTTATCAAACAAAAGACGATACAAGAGGAAGGTCTAAATGTAGCTAAGTATTGTCACAAAAGCTTACATTATATTATTAATTAATGTAATAGACCTTTCATAAACTTCCCTTAAAGAAAATTAATCAAATGACTAGCTAGGCAAGGTCGAGAACACAAATACTCCATTTTCACGGTGTCATCAAAGAACAACACATTCCATCGTTAAAAGACCATAAACCATGTGAGGGCCCAGGATCATAGACTAGATAGAATAATTGTATAATGTATGATAACATATTAGAGGTTGACTCCAATGGTAATGTTACCTTTATACCACATTCTTGACTTGAGATATACATAATATGTTATGACGAGGATGATGGAAAAGTAACAACACCATGGAAAAGTAACAACACCTAGCTTTCTTCTTTCGAAGTGGCACTGACACTTTTATCAACAAGTTGCTTTAATAAAAATTTTCAAGAAAATACTTCTTTTTTTTCGATTCGATAGACAGCTAAGGCTTGTGACATGCCGTAAATAACTACCTAATTAAGCACACAACTATTTAACACCCTCCTAAAATGTATAGAGAAGATCATTGTGGGAAATATTGATGAAGAAGAAGAGCTTGTTCAAATGGTTAGAATACATCAACATACATCAATGTTAAACATATTTTAATTTCTTTTTATTAGTTTGATGTATATTTAGGATACTTTTAATTAAAAATAATTTGTAATATATTTAATGATTTAACTAACTCAAAACATAAAGTCTATGGAATAATTATATTTTGTAAATAAAATTATGATGAGATCATAGTTATGATATTTATATTATATCTATGCATTGAAACTATGTCTTCACAAGTGGTTAGATGCTTTGCTAATGTTTATGACTTTTGCCCTTTCTATTTAGCAATCCTTACCTTTACCTATAAACCAATACAACCTTGAATAAAGTCCTTTTTATTTGTGCATGTTTGTATTTCAAGTGGTGAAAAGTTGGTGAAAAAGCAAGCATATAATATAATAATTGCATTAGAAGAATTTGAGTGAAATATTGAACCAATAAACACTTGAGTGATTCGAGTGAAATCCACTCCGTAGGAGTTTGCTATAGTTATATGCTCATTTTTTAAATATGATTGCCTTAAATTGACTTTGTTTATATTTACTTGAATGATTAACTCTGGGGTGTTCGTTAATTACAAAATTGTTTAACTATTGAAGTGTGCACCATTTACTGTTGTGAGACTTGGAATAAAGAAAATTGATTAGTTGGTCAGTTGATTGTAAATGTAGTTTGTTGAAGATGAGCAAAAAATAGGTGTGGGGGAATTTGATAAGTTATTATGTTTTGTGCAAATTTTAGATATAAATCTCTTTAATATGATGAAATTCTTATTTAAAATTAATGGATCTGTTTCTTAATTCTTCTCCAATGATTTTCAACACATGGGAGATGAATTTGAATAAAAAAAGATGCAAGAAAAGCAAAGGCAATTCAAATTCCTAGCTGGCAGAAAAGTCTTTGACTAAGCATGTGAATATGTAAAGAAAAAATTTATTAGCAGAATCTGATTTGAAAACATATTTGATAGACTTAGGACTCTAATTATTTTAGAAATCAAGTTGTTCTTTTTTCCTTATGTGGGGATCTACTACCTGATTTTATGGTGAAGCGTATCTGATAAAAATAACGATAAGAGGGATAAAAACCCTTGGAGACAAATCATCTTTCACTTTTCTTCTATTTTAGTTTTTTTAAGAGTTTTCGTATTTTTCTGGGAAAATTGCAGAGATGGAGACAATATGTCTTGCTACTTTTCTATTAAGTTTTACCTTTGTCATGAGTAGCTAAATCTTTCTTCTTGATTGAAGGGAATGAACGTTATCATCTAGTATGTATGAGATTTTTTGAATAAAGTTTATTTCATTAATGAATATTAAGTATCTTTTGTATTACTTTTTATGATTGAATTGATTGCTCTCTAGGGTGTGCAACTAGGAATTGATTTATTTAATTTACAGCCAGATTAGTAGGATTTGATGTTCAATTTCGCTAATCCAAAGTGGTAATTAGGATTACCATCTTTACGTTAGGGATTGGAAATTTCTAAGAAAGATACTTATCTAGACTTAATACTTATTTTATGTGTATTGTCTTGCTCACTGGTTCTCTTAGTTCTTAAAGCTATTAATTGATCAAACTTAAAATTGTATCTAAGTTGTTGGTTAATAAAAGTTTTTAGAATACATGTTTCTATTCATCTAATCCTAAGAGAGAACATCACTCAATGAGTCTTTGTTAATGGACTTAATTTTATATCTATGATCCATACCAGTGTGATAATGTAGGTGACCTAAAACTAAGGTTTGTTCGTCAATATTCCATATTTGATTATTTTGTTTGTTTCTAATTTTTGTCAACTTTAATTTTTTAAAACCTAGTTAATTCAACCCTAGTAATTTGTTTTAGTTTTTAACTCGCAAAACACGTACCAATAGATTCCTCGTGGGAATGATCTCAACTCCTCACTAACTACATATTTCATTATTAGAGTTGGTATTAGTTTGGTTGCAGGCAACAACATTATCAAATTTTGGTGCCATTAACGGGGACCTCTTGACGGTATATGTATGTTACACGAGTAGACAAGATAACATAGTTGCTATTCGATTTAAAGATAGAAAAGACATTTAAAAAGTTATGGAAACAAACAAAACAGAAACAACAAGTGCAAAAGAAGGAAAAGATGGCTGCAAATCGCACCCTTCGTGAACTAGCTGCCCTTATGGATGCTCAACAGCTCCATTGCATTGATTTTTCAAATTTGGGGGATAACAATACTTTTAAATTGAAGTCAGGGTTGATTCATTTATTACTAATATTTCAAGGTCTACCGGGAGAGGATCCTTATAAGCATTTGAAGGAATTTGATGTGGTTTGTATAGGTATGAAGCCTACGGATGTGACTGAGGAGCAAATCAAATTAGGAGCCTTCCTATTTTCTCTCAAAGATGATGCCCAAGATTGGTTGTATTATTCTGCTAGTGAAAATGTGCAAACATAGGCCAAAATGAAGAGACTCTTCTTTGAAAAATATTTTCGAACATCAAGTATCACCATTATTAGAAAAGAAATTTGTGGCATTCGAAAATACACGAGTGAGGCACTATATGAATATTAGGAAAGATTTAAGAAGCTTTGTGTTAGCTACTTCCATCACCAAATAAATGATCAACTATTGATTCAATACTTCTATAAACGTCTTTTGCTTATAGACAGGACTATGATTGATGTGCAAGTAGTGGAGTTTTCATTGATAAAACACCAACATCTACAAGAGATTTGATAGTGAATATTGCTTCTAATACATAACAATTTGGGATACGTTCTGGTCATAGTTCAAAACAAGTGAATGTGTTAGTGTTAGAGAAGAGATTAGACAATCTTACATCTTTGGTGCAACAATTTACGGTCACAAAGAAAGAAGAAGCAAGGGCATATGGAATATGTTTGATGTTAGGACACTCCACTAATTCATGTTCGATTTTGCAAAAAGAAAGTGCAGAACAAGTCAATGTCGTGGTGGGATTTGCTATACAAAATCAAAGGAAATACGACCTAATCTCAAACATTTATAATTCAAGTTGGCATAACCATCCAAATTTGCATTATGGGAACTCTCAAGGACAACAAGCTACTGTAAATTTCTAGCAATATAGGCAACCTTATATTCTTAGACAACATCTACAAATGGCAACTAATTCTGAAGGTAAGTCTTCTTTGAAAGATATAGTTAAATCTTTGGCCACTAACACCATGACCTTTTAGCAAGATACTCAAGCTAGTATTCAAAATCTTGAAAATCGATTGAGCTAAATGGAAATAACCATCAATCAATTGGAGGCACAAAGTTCTGGAAAGTTTCTTGCTCAAACAGAAATCAATACCAAGCAAAGTGCCAAAGCTATCGTGTCGCGGACTGGTAAGGAATTGAAGGAACCTTCTTCAAAAATATCGAAGAAAGAAATCAAAGAAGAAGCAAGAAAGGAGGTATCAAACCAGCTAGAAAGGACACATTCAAATATGCAGAAATTTAATGTACAACCCCTTTTCCTAGTCGACTCACCAAAGCAAAGAAAGAGGTGCAAGAGAAAGAGATATATGAGACTTTAAAAAAAGTCCACGTAAATATTCCTTTGATTGATGTCATTTAACAAATTCCTCGTTATGCTAAATTTCTTAAAGAACTCTATACTTCGAAACGAAAATTAAAATTTAATGAGAAAATGCAATTGGGAGAGAATGTTTCTGCCATACTGTAGAAGAAAAAGCTACCACCTAAATGTCAAAACCTAGGTATGTTCTCTATTCCTTGTAAAATTAGTGATTTAAGAATTGAAAAAGCTATGTTAGATTTGGGTGTATCAATACATGTCATGCCTTATGATGTTTACAAGTCCTTAAATATGGGGCCCCTTAAAGAAACTAATGTGGTGATTCAATTAGCGGATCGTTCAAATGCTTATTCAAAGGGAGTGTTAGAGCGATCTTAGTTCAAATGGGTGAAATACTTTTTCCAACTGATTTTTATATTTTGCATATGGGGAGTGATTATGTATCTTCTTCAACTCCGATTTTATTTAGAAGGCCGCTCTTGAAAACTATTAGAACAAAAATTGATGTTCATGATGGATCACTGAATATGGAATTTGATGGTGAATTAATTAAATTCAATAAATACAATGCTATGAAATTTTTGAACGATGAATAACCTGTTGTTTCTGTGGATTTTATTGGCGCTTAGGTGTAGGAAAATTCATCATTAAATGGAAGAGATGAACTTGAGACAATTTTGGAGATTGGAGATGTGTTGCAGTGGCAATCAATCATACAAATGTTGGTTCCCAATAATGAACTTGAAGTCTTGTTTTTCCATTTGGAGAAAACGAAGCCATTGGTGAAGCAATTATCTTATATGGAGTTGTCCTGAAACAACTCCAAGCTACTTGCTTCGTTGATTCAACCACCCATGTTAGAGCTAAAGAGTTTTCCTAACTATCTAAAATATATTTTTTTGGGTGAGCAAGATATGTTAACTATTATTATGTCAAATAAACTCACTCTTTTGCAAGAAAATCAATTGATTTAGGTGTTAAGACAACACAAAGAAGCCTTCAGATGGACAACGACATATTTAAAAGGCATTAGTCCCACCATTTGTATGCACCAAATATTGATGGAAGATGAAGTCAAGGAGGTAAGGCAACCCTAACATCGTTTGGATCCATCCATGATGGAAGTGGTGAAAAAGGAAATCTTCTGGATGCTAGAATTATTTATCCCATTTCAGATAGAAATTGGGTAAGTCTGATCAAGGTAGTTCCAAAAAAAACTGGGGTAACTGTAATAGAAAATAGTGATGGTGAGTTGATACCCACTCTGTCAAAATGGGTGGAGAGTTTGTATAGATTATAGAAAGCTAAATTTGGTTATTAGAAAAGATCATTTTTCACTTCCATTTATTGATCAAATGCTTAAAAGACTTGCAGGTAAATCTCACGTTGTTTTCTAGATGGTTATTCAAGTTATCACTAAATTTTGGTTGCACCAAAGGACCAAGAGAAAACAACTTTCACATGCCCATTTAGCACCTTTGCCTATCGAAGAAAGTCATTTGGTTTGTGTAATGTACCAACAAGATTACAAAGGTGTATGGTAAGTATTTTCTCTAATCTTGTGAAAGATTGTAAGGAGGTTTTCATGGATGACTTTACAGTTTATGGAGAATCTTTTGAAACATTCATTATCAACCTTGAGAATGTGCTTGAACATTGCATTGAGACTAACTTGGTTTTAGATTATGAAAAATGTCATTTTATAGTTAAGGCATAATTTTGGATCATACAGTCTCTTCGAAGGGAATTGAGGTCGATAAGGCTAAGATAGATGTTATCAGATCTTTACCTTACCTCGCGATAGTGCGGGATGTTTGTTCTTTTCTTGGTCCTGTAGGACCCTATCAGTGATTTATCAAATATTTTTTGAAGATTGTGCAACCCATATGTAGACTACTCCAAAAAGATATGAAATTTGATTTTGATGAGCCATGCAAGATTGCATTTGATGAACTAAAGGGACAACTCACTACAACTCCAATAATTCAGTCATCGAAGTGGGACATTCCCTTCAAATTAATATATGATGCCTCGGATTATACAGTTAGAGTAGTTTTGGGCCAAAAAGTGGACAAAGTACCTCATGTCATTTGCTATGCGTCCATGACATTTAACAATGTTCAGAAGAATTATTCCACAATGGAAAAAGAATTTTTGGCTGTAATTTTTATGTTGGAAAAATTTTGGTCTTACTTATGGGGTACACGGGTGATTATTTATTCAAACCATGCAGCTCTAAAGTATTTGGTGACTAAGAAAGAAGCAAAACCAAGGTTGATTTGGTGGATCTTACTCCTATAAGAATTTGAGTTGAAAATACACGACAAAAAGGGAGTTGAAAATTTAGTGGCCAATCATCTTAGTCAGATCACTTCAACCAATACATCTGATGTTCTCCAACATGAATTTCCAGATGAAAGTCTCTTTGCAATTCAACAGGTAATTTTATGATATGTCGACCTAGTAAATTTCTCGGTGACTAAGTCATTACCTAGTGATTTATCTAGAGATGAAAATGATAAAATTAAACGAGAGGCTAAATATTACATATGGGATGAACCTTATCTTTGGAAATTTTATGCTGAATAAATTATTCGAAGGTGTGTTGCAGATGATGAAATTCCTTCCATATTAAATTTTTTGTATTCATCTATGTGTAGGGGACATTTTGGCCCCAAAAGAACAAATTGTAAAATTCTTGAATGTGGTTTATTTTGGCCCAAATTATTTTATGATACTTACATGTTTTGTAAGTTTTGTGATCGTTGCCAAAGAATAGGTAGTCTAAGAGAAGAGATCAAATGCCACTTACAAATATCCTGGTATGTGAAATTTTTGATATATGGGGAATTGATTTTATGGGTCCTTTTCCTTCATCTTTTGGTAAGACTAATATTATTCTAATTGTGGATTATATGTCAAAGTGTATAGAAGTGAAAGCTACTCATATAGATGATGCTAAGGTTGTAGTCAATTTTGTCAAATGTAACATTTTTGGCAGGTATGGAATACCTCGAGCTATGATTAGCGACAAGGGAACTCATTTCTGCAATAAAATTGTTAGAACATTGATGAAGAAACATGGTGTCTCACATCGTATTTCAACTTCATACAATCCGCAAACAAATGGGTAAGCTGAAGTCTCCAACCGGGAAATTAAATCAATGTTGGAAAAAGTGGTGAATCCGAACAAAAAAGATTGGAGCTTATGTCTGGATGATGCCTTATGGGCGTATCGAACTGCTTACAAAACTCCAATAGGCATGTCGTTGTACAGGTTAGTTTTTGGTAAACCTTGTCATTTGTATGTGGAAATAGAACATAGAGCGTACTAGGCTGTGAAGCAGTTAAACATGGATTTGGTAGATGCTAGAAACAATAGGAAGTTGCAATTGTAAGAGTTAGAAGAGATCATAAGGAGGCTTATGAAAATGCAAAAATTCATAAGAAAAAACTGAAGTTTTTCATGATAAAATGATTTGTAGGAAGTAATTTTCAGTAAGACAAAAAGTCCTTTATCATTCAAAGCTTAAGTTATTTCCGGGAATATTATGATCTCACTGGCTTGGACCATTTATTGTTACTAATGTATTTTCTCATGGTGCGGTAAAAATTCAAAGTTTAGATACTTCCAATGTGTTTAAAGTTAATGGACACTGCCTGAAATCATACTATAAGAATCCTCAGGTCGAGAATATGGAAGAGATAGAGCTAGTAACCCCAGTCTATCTCTAATCAGGTAAGTCGATAAATACATCCAGCTAACAACTTTAAAAAAGCACATTTTGGGAGCACCTCAAAAATTTCATGTTCAATTTTATTTCTCTTTTTTAGTATTTCTTAATTTTTAATTTGTTTTGTTTTCAGCTGTCAATTTTATTCCATTCCCTTTAGTGTTGTCACTTGTTAATATTTTCAATTCTAGTTTAATTATTAAAAAATTTTCCTTTTCCGCCACCCACTATTATTTTACCGCCCAACACATTTTCACCTTTACACTTTCATTCATCTCTTCCTCTTGCCTTCACTCCTGTAAAAGTTCACTCACCCACTGCCAAATTAGTCAACACCTACATCTTTCCAATGCAAACCCCCACCTTTTACCCTCCTTTCCATCGTACCCATCCCATTTCCCAGTCCAAATTTTTGTTGGTTTTATGCTTTCACTTTTGTGTTTTAGGACTGCAAAATCACAACGATTGGAACCATGCCATGTAAGAAGATTGATTCACACCGGTTAGCTTCACTTATCCCAACAGTGGCGACCAACCATCCTCCATCAGACACGACAACTGCAACACTAACTCTATCAATTCCTCTAATTTTTGAAGCAACACAAGTCCCTGTGACTAGGAATCACACTCGAGAGCATAAGCAAATTGAAAGGAGAAGTCGATGGAACTCACAAAGTGGGGCTTTAACTTTTTTCAACTGCCAACGGACCACCAAAGATTTCAACAATTAAGTCAACAAAAAATCTACCCCTGTAAGTATGTTCTGATCGACACTCTTGAAGCTTTACAAATTCGTAATTCTTTTGAGCAATTGGTTGGATAAATTTTTTAAAACATGTCTATTAAAGTTGACTATCTTGCTTTTGTTGAATTAACAAGAGAATTTTATAGCTCCTTTCAATTTAATTCTCATAAAGAATTTGACTTGTTTACTAAAGGAATTGTTGAATTTAGACTTATGGAAAAGGAATTTGTGTTATCTATTGTTGAATTTAACGTTGCTATAGGTTTTATATCAGCTGATGAAGTTAAAAATGAGCCATTTGTAAGTTCCCGGTGTGATTATCATAGTGATTTTTATGCATCTAAATTGTGGAGTTAATGGTCTATCAACCCTCAACCATATAATGCCAGTGCATCTAAAGTTCATATTTAAAAAATCTTGTTTTCAAAATCATACATTGACTCATAGCGTATAATTTTTCAGGGCATCGGAATTCTGTCAGTACACTTTTTAAGTTGAATTTTATTTTTTGTTTTGTACAGACAAACAAATTCTTGTTAATTTGGGTTTTTGATTTCTGACACAATTTCAATATGTGTTAAACAAGAAATCCAAACCATTAATATTAGGGTCCTATATCACTCAATTGACTATTAATTTGAATTTATTAGACCCTAAAAATACAGACATGAGTATGGCTTGTGTTATAGAACCTTTGGATATGGAATGTTTGTGCCAGATGGGAATTGTCGACATGAGTCATGGGAGGATATCCTTCACTAATCTAGGTCCAACTGTCCCTTCCAACCCACGTCCAACCATAAAGAGTCGGGTTGTCCTAGATACAATAGGTAGTAGCCAACTTCCCCAGGCCAACTTGGATGCTCGTCTAACTTGACTTGAATGCTAGATGCACCGAATGGAGAACAATTTGATAGCATATTGGGCACACTAAGGATTCCAAACTCCTTACACGCTAACCCCATGATTTCAACAGTCAACTTACAAAGAAGATTTCTTTCCTCCCTCTTTTCTATTTTAGCTTCTTTTACTTTATTTTATTACATTTGGGACAATGTATGGATTAGGTATGGGGGTGGGGTATGTTCCATGTAACTAATATTTAGGAATCTTTGTTGAAAATTTTTTAATGCCTATTGACTTGTTTGCAATTGATTAGCCAATTTCAACACTTTCTATACTTCCATTTTTTATGACTTAAGTAGTGCGCATAACTTGAGTTAAATTTATTTTTAGGATAATAGATGCGACTTAGTTAAGAAATACAAGTGTATACACTTACTCAAGGTTTGACAATCATATGATTAAATATGGTGTGTTATTGTGGTGAATTGCATTAACCTATAAGTTTTTGGGCCTAAAAGATTGAAACATCTATATCAATTTGTATTTCCTTGACGTGTGATTATTTTCTAAGGTGAATTTTTCTCTAGAACTTATTTAGAACTGACTTGAGATCACATCTATACATGCGTGTTCAAAAATGAAAAAGGCCATCTTTGTTTTAACCCTTTAGCTTAAAAAACCAACCGAATTTAATATCCTTTATTATACCTTTTAAGCTGAACCCTTTTTCCCGATAAACCATAATAAACAACTAAACCCTCTAGTATCTTCACCCATCATAAATGTAAGTAGGCATTCTAACCACAATTTATGTCAAACTTATTCGGAGAAATATAGAAGGCAAGGAAAAGAAAAGAAAAGATGAAAGGAAATTGAAGTTATACTGCTGTCTTTAAATATCAATATTGATAAAAAAAATATTATTACAGTGAAAAGTAAGATATGGAGTGTAATTTTTCTCTACAGAATGGCGTTGATGACTCCTTGGCGATTGAAATTGTCTTCATACGTGGTTAGATGTTTTGTTAATGTTTATGATTTTTGCCCTTTTCATTTAGCAATCCTTATCTTTACCTATAACCCACTATAACCTTGAATAAAGCCCTTTTGATTTGTGCATGTTCGTATTTCAAGTGGTGAAAAGTTGGTGAAAAAGCAAGCATATAGTATAATATTTGCATTATAAGGATTTGAGTGAAATATTGAACCAGTAAACACTTGAGTGATTCGAATGAAATCCAATCCGTGAGAGTTTACTATAATTATGTGCTAGTTTTTTGAAATATGATTGTCTTAAATTGACTTTGTTTATATTTACTTGAATGATTAACTTTGGGGTATTCATTAATTATAAAATTGTTTTACTCTTGAAGTGTGCACTATTTATTGTTGTGAGACTTGGAATAAAGAAAGTTGATTAGTCGGTCAATTGATTGCAAATGTAGTTTTTTTAGAACGAGTAAAAGATAGGTATGGGGGAATGTGATAAGTTATTATTTTGTGCTAATTTTGGATATAAACTTCTTTAATATGTTGAAATTCTTATTTATATTAATGGATTTGTTTCTTAATTGTTCTCATATGATTTTCAACACGTTGGAGATGAATTTGAATGAAAAAGATGCAAGAAAAGCAAAGGCAATTCAAATTCCTAGCTGGCAGAAAAGTCTTTGACTAAGCATGGGCACGTGTAAAGGAAAAGTTTATTAGCATAATCTAATTTGAAAACATATTCGGTAGACTTAGGATTTAAATTATTTTGGGAATCAAGTTGTTTTCCTTATGTGGGGATATGCTACCTGATTTTGTGGGTAAGTGTATTTGATAAAAATAACAATAAGAGGGAAGAAAAAGCCTTAGAGACAGATCATCTTTCACATTGCTTCTGTTTTGGTTTTTTTAGGAGCTTTCGTATTTTTTTGGAAAAATTGCAAAGATGGAGACAATATGTCGTGCTACGTTTTTGTTAGTTTTACCTCTGTCATGAGTAACTAAATCTTTCTTCTTAGTTAAAGGGAACCAACATTATTATCTAGTATGTGTGAGATTTTATGAATAAAGTTTATTTCATTAATGAATATTAAGTGTCTTTCGTATTGCTTTTTATGATTGAATTGATTACTCTCTAGGGTGCACAACTAGGAATTAATTTATTTAATTTACAACCAAATTAGTTGGATTTGACGTTCAGTTTTGCTAATTTAAAGTGACAATTATAATTATCATCTTTACATTAGGGATTGGAAATTTCTAAGAAAGATACTTATCTAGACTAAATACATATTGGATGTGTATTGTCATGCTTACAAGTTCTCTTGATTCTTAAAGCTATTAACTAATTAATCAAACCTAAGATCATATCTAAGTTGTTGGTTAATAAGAGTTTTTAGAATACATGTTTCTATTCATCTAACCCTAAGAGAGAACATCACTCAATGAGTTTTTGATAATATACTTAATTCTATATCAATGATCCATACTAATGTGATAACGTAAGTTACCAGAAACCAAGGTTTTTTCATCAATATTCCAGATCTGATTATTTTGTTTATTTATGGTTTTTGTCAACTTTAATTTCTTGAACCCTCGTTAATTTAACCCCTCCCCAATTTGTTTTAGTTTTTAACTCGTGAAACATGTACCATTAAATTCCTCGTGGGATAGATCTTAATTCTTCACTAACTACATATTTCATTATTAGAGTTGGTATTAATTTGGTTGCAGATGACAGCATTACCAATATCATACTAAAGCATCTTTCATCAACGACACTAAAAATTGCATGCATTGCTTGAGAATTACTAAGCGCTTCCTCTTCTTCAGCTTAGTCCATTCAGACAGATCTTTAGGTACACTTCATTCTTTTCATTAGTTGTCATAGGACGAGTCTAGCCTTTCAGTATAGAAGTCCAAGCTTTAGTCCCTTAAGCTTAAATAAGCACTTTTATTCTCGATTTCCTAGTAGGAAAGTTAGAGTCATCTAGTAAAGGTGGCCTAGTGATTGATGCTCCTTCTTTGGTAGCCATAAGTGTGGAATATTAATCTACAGCAACTTAAACCACCAGGTTTTGATGCGGTGAACCTTGCTCTAATATCAATTGAAAAACCAAAAGGTCAAAGTTTCACAAAATTCCCGTTTAGCTGCGGTTGCTTGAAGTTGAGATTTTCACTTGCTTATCAAAAAATAACTAGGTTAGTAACTACGATTTTTAGAATCTAATCACAAGTAATTAATTGCGCAACAAATCTAATCACAAGTAATTAATTGCGCAACAAATAAATCAATATAAAAAATTTGATAATGCAGTTTGCACACACGAACTAAGTCTGTGGGGCCCTTAATCAACTTTCATTGAAATATAATAGGCTTACATAAGGCTATTATAGAGCCGACACCACTCATTCCTTGATGCTATCCACTATTACTCACACCCAATAAGATGAACACCTGATGCTAACCTCAACAAAGGATTTTGAAATAATGAATGATAACAAAAGTGAAAATATCTCAAATGA
The DNA here is from genome assembly GCA_026413575.1 of Erythroxylum carthagenense. Taxonomy (NCBI): domain Eukaryota; kingdom Viridiplantae; phylum Streptophyta; class Magnoliopsida; order Malpighiales; family Erythroxylaceae; genus Erythroxylum; species Erythroxylum carthagenense. The sequence goes on along the minus strand of JANZLD010000006.1, from coordinate 28,349,825 downwards.
TTAAATCAATAATAACATAAACAAAAGGACACTTGAGTTAAAGAAACACTCCCCTATATATGTAGCCTTATTAAATCAAAATCATGGAAAATCTTCCAAAACAATAAGTCTACTGTATGCTTTGCAGTTCATCAACCAAATCCCTTAAGCATAGCAGCACCAAAAGTCAATGGATGGATTTCATATGATAGATTCCTTATACAATCAAAAGTTTGCTACCAAACTTATAAGTTACCTCTACAAAATCATCCCAAAATGTAGCAGCAAAAAATCAATGATAATTCCACACCATGTATTGCTTATTAGTTAATTATCATTAGTCCTTCCTCTTTTAGGATTCCTTCCTTTCACCAATATCTTTAACTTCCAAAATTCTGCATATTTTAAGATAGTAGAATTCCACATTACAAAAGATATCACAAATAAATACAATACAAATAATGCAAAAAATAAAATAAAATATCTTAACAAATAAGATAGTGTCATTTTATATATTAATTTTAATCTATAAAGTTATTAATGATGAAGCATACTTTTTTTTCAAGTGTCTCATCTCTCACTCTATCATATTTAGAAGACATGGCCATAATTCCTAGTAATCCATTGAGAATATGTCACTATAGATTGGTTTTAAAAAAATGGGCAAAGATGACAACTACTATTTCATAAACTAATGTAGACCTAGAGTTCGCTAGCAAGAGGTTGCACCATTACTAAGCTAGTCAAAAAAAAAAAGTATTCATATTCCTATTAGTACTGTATCTAACAAAAGGGATTAAACCAAAATTTTCTGTTATATATCTTACAGTCTCATTTGCTGGCTTCCAACTAGGAGGGAGAACAATGGACTTTTGTACAAAGATTGTTGAGAATGGAAGGTTTTTTGACAAAATGTTGATCTTGTAATAAAGTTTACGTTATCAATTCCCAAAACCTATCTTATTTATCCAACCAAAAGTGATACAAGAGGAAGGCTTGAATGTAGCTAAGTATTGTCACAAAAACTTTCATTATATTCTTAATTAATTTAATAGACCTTTTATAAACTTCCCTTAAACAAAATTAATCAAACTACAAGCCAGACAAGGCTGAGAGCATAAATACTCCATTTTCATGGTGTCATCAAAGAATAACACATTCCATCGATAAAAGACCATAAATGATATGAGAGCCCAGGATCATAGACTAGATTGAATAATTGTATAATGTATGATAACATATTAGAGGTTGACTCTAGTGGTAATGTTACCTTTATACCACATTCTCGACTTGGGATATACATTATATGTATGATGAGGATGATGGAAAAGTAATAACACCATGGAAAAGTTACGACACCTAGTTTTCTTCTTTCAAAGTGGCACTGACACTTTTAGCAACAAGTTTCTTTAATAAAAATTTTCAAGAAAATAGTTCTTTTTTTCCGATTCGATAAAGAGAGAAGGATTGTGATAGAAATTCCCATATAATAGTAGTTGACTTTCATAAATAACTACCTAATTAAGCACATAAATATTTAACACCCTCTTGAGATGTATGGAGAAGATCATTATAGGAACTATTGAAGAAGAAGAGCTAGTTCAAATTGTCAAAATACATCAATGTTAAAGATTCTTTTATTTCTTTTTGTTAGATTGTTGTATATTTAAGATGCATATAAGTAAAAATATTTTATATCTTATATTTATTGATTTAACTAACTCAAAATATAAAGTCTATGGAATAATTATATTTTGTAAATAAAATTATGATGAGATCATAATTATAATATTTATATTATATCTATGCATTATCTTTAAATCGTTCATAATGATTTTTTGTTAAAACTAGACATTAATAAAGTAGAAAGATTAATAAATAATACACTTCCTTTTTATGAATGAAGTAATCTATCTCATAAATTAACGTATGAAAATACTTAACAAATATATAAGTGTTTGTTATTTTATAAAGGACAAATCCAGTGCATAGGGTTCCTCATTTTGCGAGGTGAGGGTCATTAATATACACAACTTTCTCTTTGCATTTTACAAAGAGCCTATTTTCGTGACTTGAACTTATAACCTTCTTGTCATAAAGGAGTAATCTTACTAGTAGAAAATCTTAATATGATCATTATATGGTTGAACCTTACACTAAAGATTTATAAAATATCTCATATAGATTACCAGTAGAAAATCACATTTGTCAAACACTCATGTTAAATTATGGAGGCATAAATCAAAAGAAACACAAAGACAGAAAATCATCCATAAATACTTCTATTATGTTCTCAACTAAATATTTTAAAATGGTCATTATGACCTTTAAAACATAGTAGACACATTGCACAACCCAAAGGGCATCCTCTTATAGATCAACATATTGTAAGGACATGTGAATATTGTTTTCTCTTGATCTTGTAAAAAAAAAAATCTAGAAGTAGCCTAAAAGTCCATCCAAAACGTAATACACTTGAAGACTAGAAATTGACCCTATCTCTGAAGGGATCTTCCCATTAAAGTTATTTATATACATATTTAAGTTAGTCAAATTCTTGCATTTTGAAATCTCTCCTAGAACCATATCATCAAATTTGTTCATTGAGAAGTCTAAAAATTTAAGACTACAATTTTCTGAAAATAGGGACCTGAAACTTCACCACTAAAGAAATTTTAAGAGATTGAAAACTCTTTTAGCCCATAAAATACCGTCCATATACTCCCATTAAAATCATTAGAGCAAGGTACTTTAAATTTGAACATCTATCAAAGGTGTTATAAATACCACCTGTGAAATTATTATAAAAAATATTTTAAACTACTATGAAATGGGAAGGGAGAGGAGATGCAATAGGTACAACCTCAATATCTGCTTCATGAAATATATTATTACAAGCTACAGCCACCACATAGAAGAGGGAGAGGTGATTTTACAACATGGCATACCACAACAAATTATTAAACTGAAGAAAAGCAAAACAATATGAAAGCTACACCAACACTTAAAAGCTTTTTTTATATATAATTATCAGCCGAAATCTTAAGTTCTAATTAGGGAAGAGACAATGGAAATAGAAAATGAAAAAGTAACCATTAACAAATTGAATAAATAAATCACACTTGTATGACTGATTACTTCAACTAACAATGGTTTTCTCATTCACTACGTAACAACATTAAGTGCTTACCTGGGGAAGCAAAAAGATGCCGTAAACTTTGACGTAACATATTATAAAGATATACTCAAAGAAGTAGAGCAACTCGCAATGTTCAAGTACGGAGGATTGCCTCACTAGGAAAGAGTCATAAGTTGGAAATTTATTTACTTTAAAATATATGATATAATCAAGAAAAATATAAGTCCTAATGGAAAAATAATTATGTAATAATAATAGGCACACTCAAAATTTCTTCTTAGGAAATTTATTTTCAAACCTTACCAATGACCTATTGTCCTTCTAATATCTCCCAATCCATTCAAGCATAATTTAGGTGGTTTTTGCCATTCTAAACTATCCAATAACAACAAAATAAGTTACTTTATGTAATCTGAAAATTCTTTGAAAAGCAGTTTTACAATTACTATTAAATAATCTATTAAAGTGTATATCTAGCTAAAACTCAAATTAAAATTGTCATATAGATGCAAGTAAATATTAATCAATTTATAGGAAAAATCATGATTTAAGAAATGGATGAATTAATATAAATTAAAAAAATAGCTGCAAATTATATGAAGTTCATCTCACTTTCGCAACATTTCTATCATGTGTTTAAGTATGAAATCATAATCTAATTTGCTCAAACATTTAAATTCATCATTAAAATGCTAGTAGATTTAGTCTTAATAAATGTAGAATTTAGAACAACCAAAATGCATGACTTGATATTTCATATTTGCACTTAAAAATTGCAACAACTGGAAAAAATTAATTTAAGTGAACAAGATGTGATTGAAATTGTTGCCTAAACTCAATCTTACATAATCAAATCTTTCATAGAAAAATGTGAACCATACGAACACTTCAAATCTCGGGCAAACTCTAAAATAGTTCTATACCACCAGTTTTGTCTGCCTCTATTTTTACCTTGTAAGACTAGTTTAGAGTGAGCCTAAATTAACATTTAAACATTTATATTGTTTAAGGGACATAACCAAACATAGTTTAAGTATTAAAACAACATTTTTATAAAATAATAAACCTTTAAGAGAAAAATATTTAGAAAAAATAGTGCATGCTTTATTTGGTTAAAATATTAATAATTTATGCTATTAAACTGAGACTAATCAAGAAAATGTGGCTAGAGGTGAAGATGAAGACCTGCCCCACTATGAGAAAAAGGCTACCATGAGGTTTCACTTCAAAAGGGTTCTTGATCACCATGTTCCAGATATGTCTACCTACCTTTCTCTACTCATGCACCCGCACCAGAAATTTTCATCTGGAATATAGGTTTTTGACAGAATGCAAAATCACGTCAGAAACAATGATCTGAAGCATATAAAGAATTAGTTCTCAAGCATTTTCTTAGTTCAGGAGTGAAGATTCTGGCCATCTTTAAGCTTCTAATAGTTGTGTTTACCAACTAGATAGCAACTTCACCACAATGCATGCCATGAACATAATCTTAACTTTGTATTATAGCTGATTCCGGAGTTTAAATATGATCAAGATAGAACCAAGAGGATATGTAGAATGTAATTATGTTAATCGTATGTGTCATTTTTTTCACTCATTAAACATGCAGGTTGTTGCTGAAACTATTGGCGCAATTCGTTGAACATGTTAAAAACATGAAGAAACCTGTAAGCCAAAGCACATGAACTTGTAAACCTTTAACATTTTGTCTAAACAAACACAAATGCTTTCTAAGAGATTGTGCAATTATTGACAAGCCTTTTAGAGACTGATCCACTAGCTCCAAAGGTTTTAGGCATAAGGAGATCGACATCAACACTCCATATAAGGAGGTAGTACCTAAGGCCCAAACTCGAGATCATCAAACCTACAATCAATTTCAGTCTCCCTTTTGGTTGGATGCCTAAGAAATGAATTGAGACCTCGGAAGTGAATAAATTCACAGGGGAACGGATCACTCATTCTTCCATTAGTCTTCAGTTGATCCCCCATAGGAGGTGTACCCTGTGGGAAGGTCCAGTGTTGCTTCTTTTTGGCCAAATCCTTCTCGTTAAGAGGTGGCACAGACACCATTGGGTAAGTTCGTCTAGAATCCATTAGCAAAGCTCGATTCTCTTTATCTTCCATCTTTCATTCCTTAATCCACTGTTTGGTTCCTTCATATAATAGTTGACAATGGAAAATAATTTCTCCTATTATTAAAGCCAATTTCCCTAAACTTCAAGCCAATTTGCCTCAAGTTGCGAAATAGGAAGTAGGGCTCCTCCCTTCTGGAGCATGCTTTGGAATAACACTCTCATAAGAAAGGGCTATTAGTAAATCCTTTTAATAAATAGATGTCTGGAACCATAGTAATAATTCCAAATGTTGCATATATAAAACTTTATTGTAACTATTTTTTAAATATTATTGCCTTTTCATCTATGTAGGAACAAATTATTATTATCATTGCTTTTCAATGTTATTAAAGGCATTACTTTAAAAATTGTTGCATTGTATTAATTTGTGGCAACACTATTTAAAATTGCTACAAATAGATCATTGCATAAATCTCCTTTTGCCGTAGTGTAGCACTTCTTGCTTAACTCTCTCTGTAAGAGTTATAAAGTTCTCTCAACATATTTTGTCAATATCATTAGAGGTTGGACTTTTTTTTGGTTACAGTGACTAACATGAACCAGTTTCAAAAATGGTTCGAGAGAAACGACAAGAAAATAATCAAACTTTAGAATAAGGTATGAATTAAGATTAATGTTTTATTATGATTTATGTGTTAAAAGTGATATTGAATTTTAGGAAATCAAAATATGGAAAAGTTTCATAATTATTCTGATGTGATCGAGATCAAATTCCATCCTGATTTTCCAATAGTATAAGAGTAATAGGTCTGCTTGACATCACTATACACTAAGGTAAAAATAAATTTTCTTTTCCAGACCTCGGAGCACGAGGCTCTCCATTTGATGAGGGTTAAGGGAGGGTCATAAATTGTATGCAGCCTTTCTTTTGCATTTTTCGAAGAGATTGTTTTCGTGACTCGAAATCGTGAGCTTCCAATCACAAAAAAGTAACCGTACTAGTTGCCTCATTCTCACCCTCTTAAGAAAAAATAGTATAATGATCTAATGATTAAATGTAAAGAAACAACAAAAATAGAGTATTGTTCATAGTAAAACCATATCAGTTGTTGGACCCCGAATTTTTTTTTATGATGTCATTAGGTATGAATTGTGTTACTTATGTATTTATGGCTTAATTTGATTAAATGGGTAGTATTAGTGAGTGATTGGGATTTATTTGAATTGAATATGGTATAAGGGTAATGAAAGGTTAAAATATGTGTGAGGGCATTTTGGGTAGATCACTTGAGTTGGGTCACTTGAATCCTTGCATGGAGGGGCATTATGGTCCTTACACATCCAATTAAGACTTAGGTGTTAGAATTAGAAGAAAGGAAAGAAAGAGGAAAAGAGAAGAGGAGGTGCCGTAGGTGGGAAAAGAGGAAGAAGAGAGGGTTTTCGATTCTTGAGATTTTTCTGACATTTTTGAGCATTACCCTATAAGTTTAGCTTCTTTCCATCTAGTTTTCGGTTGGATTAAACCTTAAGATAGCTTGGAATGTGTAGAATCGATGGTTTGGGGTTTTTAGGGAAAAATGGTTAGAAATCCTTGGGTTGATGTGTTTGTGATGGATTGGAAGCTTAGAATGGGTTAGAATTGTAGTAGAGGACTTGATCTTCAGTTTAGATGTGTTGCATTTGCATTTTGGGAAGGATTTATGGTTGAAAAAGTTGGATTTTTGGGTTCAAGAGGCATTTCCCCGACACGCAAGTTGCGACGTGCTCAGGAGCACGCCACGGCGTGCGAATTTGTGAGCACGCGACGTGCACGTATTGTGCACGTCGCGGCGTGCATGGGGAGGTGTATGCCGCGGCGCACGCATGCGTGCGCACCACGGAGTATGGGCGATTCGCCGCGGCGAACGAAGCCTTCGCCGCCACGAGCGTGGCTTCGCCGCGGCGAGCTCCAATTTTTCCAACGAATTTTTCTTTTGATTTTCTCAAGCTTTTGAGTATTTTCAATTGAATATTGTTTGATTTGGGACTTGGTTTGCTATAGAAAACCAAGCAGACTAGATTCTATCGCAAGAGGAAGGACAGCAGTGAGTTGGATACTCAAGCGATTTTAGGTAGGTAATGTACTTATAGTTGTTGTGTGATTAGGTAAATTCTTGCCTATGTATGAATATATGTTATATGTTATGCATGTTTAAATGAATGACTTTGATTTCATATGTCTTGCCTAGTATGCCTCGACTTAGGTCAGGGCATTTTGAATAAATGAAAGGCATGAAAGCATTTCATTTAACAAATGATTCTGAGCATGATTATATGCTTTTGTTTGGGTGAGAGTGGAACCATTGCGTTCGTCACGTGCACGTCGACAAGAGCCTTCTCCCGACTGCCCGCTTGTGGCCTATAAGCTCCGAATGGACTCATTTCGTTCAGGGTGTAAACTTCGGTTTCTCCCTTTTGTTT
>JANZLD010000006.1:28279397-28290839 GCA_026413575.1 Erythroxylum carthagenense | reverse complement strand
CAGATATAAAGTTCAAATAAATTCTTTTTTTCAAACTTCTTTCATAAAATTTATCATTAACCATTTATATGATTTTAACATTGGACATTTTTAAGTTCCAAAGCATGCTTGACATTTCGCTTTTTGGTTATGGCAAAGTTGAGAGTAAAGTCATATACTTCATTTTAGCTTCTACAAGAGCCAGATAACCCCCATACTACAACTTTTGCAGTAAGTTACTAATAGTAATATCATGTTGTGTTAAATATTTTTCCAAGAAAATATTGCAATTGGAGTAAATGAAATAATATAATAGTGAGTCACCCTATATCTGCCACAATTTGTATAAATCTAATGTTAAAAACACATTTTCAAAATTAGAAGTCGCTCACAAAACTCAAAAATCATAAATGAATAAATAAACTCATGCTTGAAATAAAACTATGATTATTATGGTTTACTTAAAATCACAATTTCAATGCTATATGAACAAATCATATTTAAATCATAATCATTTTATTTTAACTAAAAACATATTTCTAATTATTATGGAACCCATTAAAATAAATTTAGAAACTTATTTCTAATTCTCATTAGAATAATAATGTCAATTAAATTTAAAACTTATTTCTAATTTTTATTTAACTTATGAACTTAATAATTTAAATTTAATTAAAAATTCACTTCTAATTAAAATTTAACTAATCAATATTTAATTTTATCAATGTTGTAAGCTTATTCTAAGTATTATGAAATTCATAGGCATAATATGTATGAATTTAGAAACTTCTTTTCTAAATTTAAATAAACATATTATCTAATATATTTATATTTTGATTAATGGGTTCCTTTAAGTCCAAATTAATAGTCCAAAGTAATTCAAATCCAATTTTATTTTATAGCCCAAGACATCATGAGACTTGACCCATATCTATTAGCCTAAAATCTAGAAAAAAAACAACCCAAAACACAAAAACTTGGCCTGTAATCTGTCTTGATAGGCTCATTCTACTGTTATATTTCTGGCCCATGATATATATGAATATTTTGCCCATCTTTGAATCCAAACCTTGTGTTTTCTTTTTTCCTGCTATCTTCTCCGCTTTCGGTTAACCTTCATAAATGTGTAACCCTACACACAATTTCAGTCGTTTTCTTCGACCTTTAACCCATCAGGAGCAGCAGCGGTGGCGATAGGAAAAAGAACAGCAACAAGCAGCAGTCCAATGGGTTCCAGGTGTTGATCGAATGCCAGCAACAGCAATGACGGCCACACTCACCATCGACAGAAAATGATGGTGGCACTATGGCTCCCCTCTGCGGCTAGCGTTTCCAACAGTGAAAGGCGTCCCAGGCAACGTTGGAATCGTTCCCTCCACCACCGACCCTGCTTCCACCGGTAGTGACGCTGGTTTGGAAGCTTCACCGTTGACTGTCAATGTCATGCTAAACAGAGTTTTTATCTTGTCTGATGATGTAAGTGTTAGGCTAGTTCTGGAATTCCCTTTGATTATCTGTTTGTAAAGTATTTATTTTGTAATTGTAATCTATACAGTGTTTATATTATCATAAATAACAAAATCCAACGATATTATTACCTCATTCATCATCAAGGTAAAAGGAATCGATTTGGGCAATATTGCTATCTGCTTTCATCACTGCTTTCAAATGCTTCAAAACAGCACCAATTTTAGCTGCACTAGCATGACAATTGTCTCCCGCAATAAACAAATGTGTCTTCTGCCCCACTATAATCCAGCTACATCCAGGTGGCTTCTTCACCTTTTGCTCTCTCATTGACTTCCTCAGAGAATCAGCCTCCTTCCAGTTCCCCGATGCAGCATAAATGTTTGAAAGCAACACATAGGGTGAAGAATTTTCAGGTTCGAGGTCAATGAGCTTCTCCGTAGCTAGTTGGCCCCTAATGTCATCTCCATGAATTCTGCAAGCTCCAAGCATTGTAGCCCAGATCATAGAATTGGGTTCAAAGTTGAGTTTGTCAATGAACTCTTCTGCTTCCTTAAGGAAACCCCATCTGCCTAGAAGGTCAACCATGCAGGCACAATGTTCAACTCTAGGTTGAATCCAATAGTAGTTGACCATAATATCATAGATTTGACGGCCTTCAGTTACCATTCCAGCATGACTACATGCAGTAAGGATTCCAAGAAAAGTTACATCGTCAGGTAAAACATCTTTTAGCATCATATCATGAAAAACATTCAGTGCTTCTTCTGCATAGCCATTTTTGGCAAATCCAACTATCATTGAGTTCCAGGAAATGACGTCATTTTTTTCATCCATTTCCTCAAAAACTTGCATAGAGCTCATCACGTCACCACATTTAGCGTACATGTCTACAAGAGAACTACAAGTCAATTCATCATAGTGATAACCAGTATGTAAAACGTGAGAATGAATCTGTCTACCAACTGTTATAGAAGACAAGACAGCACAGGCCCTAAGGACACTAACAAATGTTGCTTGGTCAGGTAATATACTGCAGCTACGCATTTTTTTATAACATTGCAAAGCTTCATCACAGCAACCATTTTGAGCAAATCCTGAAATCATAGCAGTCCAAATGATGGTGCTCTTTAGATTTGAAAACCCTGAAAATAGCATAGTTGCATCAGTTTTGCTTAGGGAATTCATGTACATGCCTAAGAGAGAGACACCCAAAAAGTCATTGTCATAATGTATACCCATCTTCAGGATAAGACAATGGATTTGTCTTCCAAGATTCAACTTTTGTGGTTCATCACATGCATCTAAAAGGCTCACAAAAGTTATATCTGAAGGTTTCAAGTTTTCATCTTGCATTTGACGAAATAGCATTATTGCCTTCTCCACATCAGTTGGAGCATACCCTGCAATAAGAGCATTCATGGAAGCCACACTCCTTTGAGGCATATGAATAAGAATCTTATGAGCAGAGTCGACATTCCCACACTTGACATACATATCAACAAGGGAGCTTCCAGCAAAAAGGCTTGTTGCAAGACCAGACTTCACTGACAGGCAATGTATCTGTTTTCCTTTCTCATCATCTTTAACGTTGGCACAGGCACTCATTACACTGGACAATGACACCTCATCAGGGAGAATTCCGCACAAATTCATTCGTTGAAACATGTGAAATGCCTCAGATTCATGTTCTTTTTGCACATATCCAACAATAATCGCATTCCAAGAGATGTTGTCTCTATTCCTCATACGCTCAAATTGTCGTCTTGCGTCATCTAGAACCCCAGACTTAGCATACATGTCAACCAATGCATTTCCCACAAATAAGTTAGATGCAAAGTTGTTCTTGATAATAACTGAGTGCAATTGACGACCTACTTCAAGGTACTCTAAGCAAGCACATGCACTCAGAACGCTGGTGTAGGTAAAATCATCAGCATGAAGACCGCAGCTACCCAGACTGGAAAATAATGTTATAACTTCAATGGCACATCCGTTCTGTGCATAACCTCCAAGAATTGAATTCCACAAGACAACATTACGCCCATCTACGGCATCAAAAACTTTCGTTGCTGCTTCCATCTTCTTGCACTTAGCATACATGCTAATAAGTGAACTTCCCACATATACATTAGCAAGTAACCCCAGTTTAACAGCCTCTGCATGAACCACAAGACCTAAGTCAAGGGTTGCTAAAGTTGCAATAGCACTCAGTACACTACCCAACGTGGACCTTGTGGATTTGAGGCCAGCTTTCCTTAAATTCTGGAAAAACATGATTGCTTCTGCCGCATAACCTCGTTGGGCATGCCCTGAGATCATCAAATTCCATGCCACAACATTTGGGTTAGGCATTTGGTTAAACAATTCCGATGCATCATCAAGCCTGCCTAGATTAATGAAGACATTTATGAGAGTCACATACGCCACCTGGTCTGGTTTTAGGCCAACTTTCTCCATCTGCTCAAACACTTTTAACGCATCCATTGGTAAACCGACTTGAACATATCCCGCAATCATTGACGTCCAAGAAACAGTGTCCAAGTCTACGGCTCCATCAAATACCCTTCGAGCATCATTCATGGAATTGCTCTTAGAATACATATCAATAAGAGCGCCCTCACAGAAAGAACTTGACTCAAAGCCCATTTTAAGAACAAGGCAATGAAGACGTCTACCACATTCAACATTCACCATTCTTGCGCACGCGGACAACGCCAAAGCGACAGTGAAGTCATTAGGACGCAACCCTCCATCCCACAGATATCCGAAAGAGTTAAGTGCCAAGTTAGGAGAACCCCGCCTAGAATACATGGAAATGATCGAGTTCCAAGCTAATATATCTCTGTGTTCAAGTCTATAAAACAACTTTTCCGCGTCTTCCACATTATCACACTTGGCGTAAAGGTCAAGAATGGCATTCCCTAGAGATCGTTTTAACAAAAACCCAAGCTTGACTACCTGAGCATGAACAAGTTTGTTTGTCACTGAAGCTCGAAAAACAGTTTCAGGCATTTCGTCGAACAACTTACGGGATTTGACTTGTTTGCAGTCACGAAGACAATTTTGCAAGAGACGAACGTAAATATGCGGTTTTGGAGTTCTAGAAACAAAACTCGACTCGTTTCCGATAGTTGAGAAGCAGAGTTGCTGGTGGACGGAATGCAGGTTCGAGGTGGGCAACGCTCTGATGAGAAATGTAAGACGCATCGATGCAAGGACAATGGCAACTGAAAAAAAAGTTAACGGGAGAACAAGTTACCGAAATCTTGTGTAATCGTTCTTTTTTTGTTTCCTCTCTTTCCCGTGGCCAAAAACATCAAACTTCCAATGAGTGTAAGTGACATGGCGCCAATAGCAGAGGCATTAGTTAGCTCGGTTGCAAATGTTGTTATGGATTTGGCTGTCTTTAGAATAGGTTTATTCGTTACCGGTGGAAATAAAAATATGCAATCAAATGCTCCTCCTTCTCTCTTCCTCTTCGTCTCTTTCCCTGTTGCCTCACCATGATTCTTGTCCAACTTTTATCCTTCCCTTCCCTCCTGACCTCTAGCCTAAAGCTTTCCTTCTCCCAAGTCTTCTCTTTAACTTTTGTGTCCTTGATCTGTGTTTGGTTTCTGAGTAGGGCTCCGTTGGTCTTCTTTTTCTTCGTGCTAGCTTAGTGGAGAAGCTTGTTGGAGTTCCACCAAGGTGTGCCTCCCCTGTTCTTCCTCCACCTCTTGTTTCGGTCGTCAAGCACTCAGTCAGCCAGTCCATATTTTCATATCTTCCCTACTGTTTGTAACTTGGGCCACTTTCCCGCCTCTCGCTTTTTATCCATGTTCATTTAAACTTGCTTCTTTTGCCCTAAGCGTAAGTGTGTCTCCCTGCCCAATTCCAACCGGACTTCTATCACTGTTTTAGACTTTCCTACTGTTACTTTTCCTGCTGGCTTAGGCTAGGTTTGATAAGGTGATTAGTAACGCCATAGAATAGAATATAATAAAATATTATTTGATTATTTGAGAGAATGATTTATAATAAACTGAATGGAATAAGACAGGGAAGAAAATTTCGTATTATATCTCATTTTATCCTAAATAGTAAAAATGAGTTACATCTGATTATAAAGTTTACGATGAAATATAAAATTATAGTATGTACTATATTATAATTTTACATTTAGATGTAATAATTTTTTTGTAATACCAATTATACCCCCAATTCTTATAATAAGCTATAAAACAATACATCTCATTATTTTATCAAGGGTAGAATAGGCATTCATTATTATTATACATACATTACAATCTATTCTATCAATCTTCTAAACAATATTTCTCTATATTACATTATGAACTTTTCCTTCCCTCCCAAACAACAATTTTATAATATTGCATCCATGTATCTTTTATTCTATTATAAAATATTTCATCTCATTTAATTTCATTACATTTCATTAAAAACCTTACATCCAACTAAACATAGCCCTAGCCTAACAACTCCTTGGTCCTTCCCCGCTTGTCAACCTTAACCCAATTATTCCTTCCACCAACTCCACAGGAGCTATTGTGGCTATTGGTTCTCTATTAGGCTCCTCATTTCTCCTAATAAGACAAGCAAGTTTTAGGGGACTCTTCTCCTACCTTAAAACTTCAATTATGTCCTGCCTCCCTCTCAAAGTGTTGCTTTGTAGTTGTTCCCTCACTTGAGGTTCTCAGAGAAGGAGTTACAAGATATAACTCCAGTCTTATTAGATTATAGGAAGCTACTCTTTCTCATAATTGAAAACTAGGTTTCTCCCTTAAAAACTCTCATTAGAAGCAAGTTTCAATTAGGATTAATCCATATAATATCCTCTAGAGTATTATATCACAAAAGGACTTACCCATTTGACTAGCTATATTAGGAAGCTAATTTCCATGGATGGAGTCCTTGCCAATATGAAAAGAGTTAACTATACTATGGCATATGTTATAGTTAACATTCAACAGTTCCTATCATATGCAAATCCCTTCTTAAGAATTAGAGAAAATAATAAGATGGTTTAAGATTAGGTTAGAGTATCATGTTAATGGAGATGTGATTCTTGTCAACAAAGTAGAAGACTGGTTGCAATAGGTAGAATATTTGCTAAAAATGATTACAATGAGCTAATGCATTGGCAAACATTATTAAGATAGCTGCTCCTAATGTTGAAACTAGCTTACAAGTCCTTAGCCTAGTTTTTCTAATGTTCAATCTCAATAAATGAAAAACTTGTCCCTAATTCCATCCATAAAGGCTCCGGAACACCTCTAGGAGTATTAGAAACCACTATTCCTAAGATCCCTATTTTTTATAAGATTTATGATGCATAAATTATAGGAATTAACCATTTCTCTCCTAATATCCTTCCTTCTTCTATTATTGTCAATGCCACCCTATATAATTAAAAAATATTATAATCCTATCTTAGGGATCTCTAACACCAGAAGAGTGGACTCCTCTAATTTCCAAAGTTGATAATTAAATTGAGCCTAATAAAGATTTCAAAATGATATCGAAAAGAAAATATAAAAGAAAGAATAAAGACATTAATGTTGCAAAGGGCCTTTTTATTAATGCAGTGCTTGATTTCTTTGGTAGAGGTAAACTTCTTAAAGAGATTGATAAGACTTTCATTACTCTTGCTCATAATCTTCTATCCCTCTTCCTTTAAAGATTTTAGGCCAATTTTTTATTGTAATGCTATTTACATGATTATTGTTTTAAGTTTTTAGCCATTTGACTGTTAGAGATAACATCTTTCTTTCTTAAATTTTTTTAAAGAATTATAAGAATAATGCATTTAAAAGATGTTCCATCAAAGTAGATTTCCACCAGCCTTTGACACAATCAATTGGCAATCCATAATTCACACTTTAGAGGCTTTTAATTTTCCAAACCAATTCATTATATGAATTGACCAATACATTAACTTTATCTGGCATCTTCATGAATGGTGAACCAATTAAGATCATCAAAGGTGCAAAAGGATTAAGGCAATGGGGACCAAATTTCGCCTCACTTATTTACCCTCTATACAAAGGTTCTCAACAGATTGATTGGAAAAACCTTCAATTTGCAAAGAGGATTCAGGTATGACAACAAATGCAAGCTTTTGAAAATCCACTATCTCTAAGCTAACTTTGATTCAATCACTGCACTATTAAATTCTATTAAAACTTTTAAAGACTTATTAGGACCCTCAATGAATAAGGATAAGAGTTACTTTATCCTTCCAGTATGAGTTGCTCATCTAATAAATAGAATCTCTCTTTTAACTAGTCTTAGAAATAAGAACTTACACTCCGCCTATTTGGGAACTCAAATCACCTATAAGAGGAAAAAATTATAGAGATTTTATTCAATTGATTGAGAGAATGAAAAAGAGAATAAGCAGTTGGTGTAAAATAAGTCTTTTATATTATGAAAGATCTAACTTATCAATTTAAATCTCAATTCTATGCATGTCAACTAAACTTCCCATCTATATTTCCTAAAAGGCATAATCAAGTCAACAAAAAAGATATTAAGATCATTCCTATGGTCTGGTGAAGTAGTAAGTAAAACATTAGCAAAAGCAAAGTAGAGTGAAGTTTGTAAGATAAAGGAGGAAGGAGGTTTAGGAATTTGTCTTATTAAACTCACTAATAAAGTCTTTATGATCAAGAGAATATAAAGAATCCTCAAAGACAAAGAATCTTTTTGGTTAAATTGGTTCATATGCAATTCTTCAAAAATAAAAACATCAGGAGTTTGGAACCTAACTACAATACATCTTGAACCTTGTTTTATATCCTTCGACAAGAAGCTATGTCAACATGTAATTTAAAACTATTGTTACCAATGAAGAAAATACAATCTTCCTGTTTAATAATTGGTTAATATTCGCCCCTTATATGAAAACAATGCAAATTGTAACCTCAAGGACATCATACTTATTAATGCATCAGTTAAAGAGGTAGTTAGTGATAACTTACAATAGATTGGTCCCTTAACTGTTACTAATCTTCTGAATTTAGCTCTAAGTTTCTCAACTCATTACTTATACATATATTAAACATTAGATCAAACATCTATAGAATCTCATAATAGATCTTGCAATTTGTCAGAACCATATTGTCCTGAGTTGCATTGGCATAGATTGGTGTCGTTTAAGTAAGTTTTGATAGGTGTGAATTATAATGTGTTTTCTAGGTGTTAAAGTGTGTTTCTAGTATTTTCTTAGATGATAATCATATGTTTAGAACTTAGATTTATGTTCTTGTTAGTTAGATTTATGTTCTTATTAGTTTTTTTGTATGTTTTATTTGACTAATTCTCATTTAAGATAAGAATTTCATTTTAATTATATGTTTCAAGGGCATATGTGATGTGTTTGATGATGAGTGGAGACAAGAAAAATTATAGAGATGATGAAAAAAAGGTTGGAAAACAATATCTAGCACAATCGTGCATAGTTCGTCATGCATGATGATGCATAGTGAAGCCTTAGCTTGGTGGCTCTTTAGCATGATCATGTATGAATCTTTGGCACAATCATGCATGCCTCTCTAGGATGATCATGAAAGAGAGTTAGAGTGAGGCCATGCACGATCGTGCAAGGAGCTTTTCTAGGTCATGAGTTTTTAATACTTTTAATGATTTGGGGCTATTTTTGGAACAAAATCATATGGAAAGACCCTAGAAGGCTCAATAGTATATAAAGGAAAAGAAAAACATCAATTGAAGAATAGAAAAAATTAAAAAAAAAAAGGAGATCGAAAAGAGCAAAATTTAGAGAACAAAAGTTGTAGTTTGCAACTCAAGGCAAAGAAGAGAAAACATTCAATTCAATTCTCTACTCTTTTCTTTTATTTACTTATTGTTTTTGAATATTATTGATGATTTAATTGGCATATATAGTTACATGTACGGATTTATAAATTCCTTTTAGGAATTAATCTTAATTTATTTATTCAACTTTACATTTTTGATTTAATGAAATATACTTGTGATGTTTACGGCTTTATATTCAATTTAAATCGAGAGATTAGATTTGATTATTTATGTTGTGTTACACAGAAAGAGCTAGTACCTAAATACAAATATAATCATTAAATTAATACGCAATTGAAAAGAGATTTTAATTGTGTATTAGTTGCCTATAAGATTGCTTCAAATCCAGTTACATAGTTAGGAAGAGTTTTGATAAATCGAGAGATCATAATTCAATTTTGATTGGGATTAGTTGCTTAGATCTTAAGAGAGGGTAATCATAAATATTGGATATCTAGGGTCAAGTAGTATTAAATCAAGAAGGTGAAGTGAAAACAGATAAGGATATAAGTAATTCTTAGTTTTCATCATTGATCAATCAATCAATTCATTGTGGTTTGTTTTATTATTTAATTATCAATTCTTCATTTTTAGTTTAATTTTTAGTGACTTGTCTTATTGTTTACCTTAAACAAATTTTATAAGAAATTTTTGCTAACTACTTTAATCCTCATGGGATAATACTTTTAATGTTATATACTTGCAACATAGAAAGTTTTTAATTTAAAAATTTAATACATTTTTGGCATCATTGATGAGAATTATTGTATAACATCTATTGCAGTTTGAGTTATCTTGATTTAAAGACTTTAACACTCTTCTTATATGATTAAAGGTGTATGAACATAAGATCTACAAGGAGTTTGAGCAAATTAACAGACACATAAGTTTTTGACATCACCAAGCAAGAGAGGGAGATTCAAAAAGTAAGATGCCAAAAAGTAATAGAGAGGACATGGTCTTGGAAAGGAATCAATGAGAATAGAAAAGAACCCTTATAGACTTTATAAGACTAGGGTTCAATACTAACAAATAAGGAATATTAAAACCACCAGTGTATACCAACACTTTTGAAATTAAACTCATTACTAAATATGCTGCAAACCAATATCTAGTTTTATAGACTGGCCAATGAGGATCCTAATGCTCATTTGATCAAAATGTTGGAGATTTTTGGCAAATTATGGTACAAAACTATTGGAAGATGTAACCAAAATAAGGTTTTGTTCATTTACACTTAAAGATTAAGCTAAGATATAGTTGAATTCTCTTATCCCAGAGAACATTACAATATGGGAGCAGCTAATGCAAGACTTTTTAGCTAAATATTTTCCCTTAAAAAAGACCATTAGAATCATAAAGGAGAGAACTAATTTCCAGCAAAGCAAAAGGGAATTGTTGGATGAAGCATATGAGAGATTCAAATAGTTGTAAAAAAAAAGTCCACATCATAACTTGCCTAAAGAGTTCCTTTTACAAACATGCTACAATAGTGTCAATTTGCCCAGGAACTATGGAAGCAACAACTGGTGGTTTGCTAATGAGGAAAATAGTTGATATTGCACATAATTTGTTGAAAGAGATGGCAAACAATAACTATCTATGGATGTCAGAGAGGAGTAAACAACAACCAACCTTCAGATATCAGAAATGAGTGCTTGTTGTGGATTTAGTGACAACATTACAAACTAAAGTAGCACGCTTTGTAAGGCCCTCAAATTGTACCCTAATTGGAATGTTACATGTTTATAAAAGTACAAGTATGTTAGGTGTTAAAAAATGTGAGCTGATTAAGAATTGCATTTGACTTAAATTTTGGTTTAATGTATCCTACTTAGTGAATTGGAATTAATTGATACCGTTAGAGAATTGAGGTATTAAAATGTATATTTGGACTAGAAAAATTGTCAAGTGGTAAGATAAGTTGGTAAATGAAAATTGGAATGACTAAGCCTATGAGTTAGTGACATTTGACATAGTTGATGCATTGACAAATGATATAGTTAGTAAATTGAAAAGTGGCAGCAATAAGTGAAAGACAAATGACCTAATCTATTGGTGACAATTGGCAGCTCCAATATGGGACAAATGAAGTATATGTTGGATCGGAAAAAGAAAGCATGCTTAGTTTGGAGAAACGATAGATTTCAAAACTTTTAAAGAAATCATCTTGCA
>JANZLD010000006.1:28259658-28279297 GCA_026413575.1 Erythroxylum carthagenense | reverse complement strand
CTTACCATTGAGCCATTGAGTCATTGGCTCAATGGTAAGAGGCGTCCACTTAAAGTGGAACAAAACCTTGAGGTCTTGTGTTCGAGTCGTGAATCACGCAAGTGCCAAAGAGGACAATACCTGGAGTGATGGCGGTAGAGGCCGGGCTCTACAACAATTTTATGCCTAGTACCTCCTTTTTCAAGTGGATGTAATGCATATATTAAGATGGCTTATCCCTTAATTTTGTACTTTTCCAACTAATAGTCATCTTATGCTCCTCAAAGACCTATATAATCTTATCCCCTTGTAGTTTACTATGCTTATTAGAGATGATCAATGGCAATATTTATATATCCCCAAGGAACACGTATATGAGGTAAATAAGGAAATGCTTCAAATCTAGAATAAGTTCCTTAAAAAAGGTAAAGGACTCTCATTAGAAATTGATAACAAATTGTAAGAAACATTATCTAATAGTTGTAACTTTAGAGAATTAATCAGTAGTGCAACAATTTCTTGTAAATTAGTACTCAATGTTAATTCCTCATTCTTTTTCTCAACATCTCATAAATGGAAACTTCTAATCCATCTTTTTCCTCAAGTTAACAAAAATTATTTTTATAAATAATTAGCCATATCGATCGAATAAACAAGATTATCTTCTTTAGAGTATTTCATGACATCATAAATATTAAACTTAACAATTCCACCATCAAGTTCCATGTTAAATGTTCCATTATAAACATTTATCTTAGTTTCATATATTTTTAAACATAGTGTTCCTTACAAAATAAGAGTTGTTTAATCATCATTCTCCACTACAAGTATATAAAGCCAACAGGGAAGAATAAGATAATTTACTTACATAAGAGCATCTTTGATTACAACCTTAAGAAATGTATTTGATATATCAACTAATGGAATCACAACACTAATTTTATTTAAGGTTTGATTTCTTAAAGAAGAAAATATAGAACATGTGATGGAATTAGTAGATGCTCCTAAATATAATGTAGTATTTCTAATTCTAGTGTTACCCATCGTATAAAAAATGGTAATTATACATATATCTTTACAATTTTGATAAATATTTCTCTAAATGATTATGGAGACATTCTTCCAAAACCTTAATTTCTCACATCCTTTCTTTTTTCCTCTTAGTTTTACATGATTATTTTAAAAAAAAAAGTAGCATAATGACTTTTTTTAATAACATCATAAAGGTAGATATTTAACCATATTATAAAAAGTCTCATATAAACCTTGATTTTGCTTATATTCTCTAGAATTTTGCTAAAGCTTTAGGAAAATGAAATATTGGATTATGATTAGAAAGGAGGAAACTTATAATTATCCACCTTTTCACCATTAGGAGCAATCCCTTCATCATCACTGATATTTGTCTTCTTTTCTTGCTTAATGAAGTAGGAGGTGTTTTTGATAATATATCAGGCTTTTTACCACTCCTCAAAACAATCACACTTGTATTTTCTTTTATATTTATAATTGTTAGGATCTTAATTTCCCCAAATTTTATGCTTTAATTAATTAATTACAGTTTTTATCTTACCCATTTAATTCTCAAGACATTGGATATTGGAACTCACCTCTTATTGCAATTATTTTATTTCTTATTAAAGTTGTAAAGTATCAAAAATAAGGAAATAACAATATATTCTAAAGGGGTACTAAAATTAATAGCTTGGCACTTATTTATTGTCGCTCATAATAGGGTTAAGCTTAGTACCAAAATTATTAACAGTTGGAACCATATCCGTAATTAAATTTCTAATGGCCTTTGAGTTTTATCTAACAAATGCACCTCCACTAATAACATTAGCTATAATTTTTATCATTGGGT
Source organism: Erythroxylum carthagenense (assembly GCA_026413575.1). Classification (NCBI taxonomy): domain Eukaryota; kingdom Viridiplantae; phylum Streptophyta; class Magnoliopsida; order Malpighiales; family Erythroxylaceae; genus Erythroxylum; species Erythroxylum carthagenense. The sequence goes on along the minus strand of JANZLD010000006.1, from coordinate 28,277,454 downwards.
AGAAGGGGCTTATAGAAATATTAAATAAGCAATTGTTCATGAATTTGATGATGGGGGCAAGTACTTGTATAAGGAGTCTCCATTATGCTACCTTACACCATAAATTTTATTTTGAATGTCTACTACCCTTGAACCTAAAAAATGCTTCTTTGAAAATAAAATCTTTGTATTGCTCTATATGGGAAGTAATATAGTTAATCCTTTGATATATCTTTCAATAAAAACAAAAAAAAGCTCTTAACATAATTTATTCTTTTGTTACCCTTTGAGTTTCAAACTTATGTAAATCATTTGAAATTCTTTCAAATGTTTATAAAGGTCTTAAATTTCAAAACAATGAATATTATGCAACAAATTTACTATTCCAAAATTTACTTCAAAAGTAGGGTTACCATATAAATTAGGGCATGGTTAAGCGTATATTGGTTCAAATTAGGGCCAACAAGCTCCTCCAAAGTTCAATTTTCAACCATGGCTTTTTACGCTTCCAAATATGAATTGCTAGCTAATGACAAACTAAAAGCTAAGTTGTTTTGTTATAATTTTTGTCTTGCTTCCTTGCTTAACATATGCAAGGTTCTTTCTATGTTATAATCAAATTGCAAATCAACTTGATTAAAAGATCAAACAACAAATATACAAAATAAAGAAGGCAAAGATAAATCATAGATTATAAATCATAAATCAATATATATATATATATATATATATATAGTTGGAATCACTCCTCGAAAAGATTACTATCATTGGCACATAAAAATAAAAGGTTATACACCTCAAATTATATACAATAGTATGAGTAAGGATTTGTTTCTATAGAAATTACCTACCTTACTTTTATGTTTTATCAATGAAATTTAAAGGAAGTTTAATTTTGAAAAAATAATTATAAAAATATACTATACAAAATTGAAATTGAAATTGAAATATAAAAAATTAAACCTTGGTTTATGTACATATCCACCATTGGAATTTTATACCAATCACCATTCGAATTTTTTATTAAGTTTTGTAATTAACATTTAATTACATGTTTTTGTATAAAATGCATTTCATTTTTAATTATGAAACATTTTTATTTTATTTTGATTTATTATTATTTAAACAATGTCACCAACAATAATTACAAAATTTGACTAAATTATAATTCAAACCATGTTAACAACACTAACATGAATTAAAAATGTTGTTAATAATTATAATTAAAAATTAAATTGGTAATAGGGAAGTCAAATTAAAAATAAACTAAAAGTCTTTAGCTACAAATATAAAATCGTCATCAATTTTTACCTACGCTTTCTATAATGTCTCTAATAATATTTAGCTACACTTTAAATTTCGTAGCTTAACATATGTTGCTACAAAAATAAATCGTTAGTACACATTATTACCTACGCCTACATTAACGTTGAAAATTACCTTTGCCCACTAAAATTAAACGTAGTAATAAGTTATCTGCGACTATTTCTTCTCTCGTCACCTATTCTTATTAGCGACAAAGGGATAATTATAGCAAAATCTTTTTGGCAACGATTCCTTTAACATGTAACGGAAAAGTCTTTACTGTCGAGCTTTTGTGACCATTTATTTGACAATTTTTTATGTCACTAAATATTTTTTGCAACAATTTGGTATCTTTCAATGACGTCATGTTTTATCGCCAAAACCCTTCTTTGATGTAGTGATATAACTCTTCACCAAGATTAAATTAAATTGTGTGTCTCCATTAATACCACTTAAGCTAAAAACTTAAATATTAAAATTTTTATTTCACATCTAAAAGAAGTTATGCACGTGTTTTGATAGAGAATAATTTGGAAATCCCCAATTATGTACTAGCTGATCATTATCATATTCGTACGAAGGTAAATTTATCAAATACTATTAATTTTATAGCATTAGTATAAAATCAAATAATTGCACAAATTTTATTTAAAATACTTATATCCAAAATATCTAAAGTTAAGTTACTGTCTTTTTACTTCATTAAGTTTATAGTGTCAATCCCTCCCTGAACCAATAGTTTAGTCCTTGAGGGGAATCATTCTTTTGATCTTAAAGAGAAAATATACATAATCAATGTCACTTGAATATTTATGACGATGTGATATTTTCATTTTTTTAAATCTTCATTGGTTTAATTTTTTTAAAATATTAGAAAGCCAATATTAAAATAAGGAAGGAAAAAGAGCGCGAGAAAAGAAATATAAATAAATTAGGAACAAAAAAATAATTTATTCATCTTATCTTCTTCCACTTTTGAAATTTTCTTGATTCTTAACTTATTTATTTAAAACTCTATCTATGAAAGGTAATGAATCTGGTCAAGTGTATTTGTCTAGAGTTTCATCTCTTGTTAATCAAATGAAGTCGTATGGTGAAAATATATCTAAAGAAATTGTTATTGCAAAGGTTCTACGGAGTCTTACTCCAAAGTTTGAACATATTGTTGCTGCGATTGAGGAAGCAAATGGTTTATCTGATTATTTATTTGATGAACTAATGAGTTCTTTGCAAGCACATGAAGAAAGGTTGCTCAGGTCACATGAAAAATATAAAGAAAAAGCACTTCAAGTGAAGGGGGAGCTTGATCAAAAGGACACGAAGGAAAATTCTACTGGTCGTGGTGGTGGTAGAGGTGGTTGTGGCAGAGGTGGTTTTCGTGGAAGAGACCAAGGAAGAGGTCGAGGCAGAGGAGGATCAAGTGAAGAAAGGCAAAACAGAACCTTTATGTGTCAGTATTACAAAACGCTAGGTCACAAAGAAGCATATTGTTGGCAAAAGTAAAGGGATGGGAATCATCAAGCAAACTTTGTAGAGAAAATAGATGAAGAAAGTAAGTTGTTCATGGCTCTCTTTTATGAAAAAAAATACATCTAATGATTTTTGATTTTTGGACAGTGGTTGTTCCAATCATATGTCTAGAACTAGGTCACTATTTAAGGAGATTGATGAGTTTAAAAAATCAGAGGTGACACCGCGAGACAAAGGTATTGTTAGCAGTACAACAAGTTAAGGTGCTGCTAAGATTTTACAAGATGTGCTATTCATTCCTAGTCTATCTCACAATTTGCTTAGTATTGGGCAGTTAATGATTAGTGGATACTCAATTTTGTTTGATGATGGGTTTTGTACTATTAAATATAAAACCAAACAAGTCATTGCTAAAGTTCAAATGGCTAATAATAAAACGTTTCCGCTGGAAGTTTCAATGGTTGAGCAGTATGCTATGATTGCTAGTGGAGATAATGAGACTAGATTACGGCATTTACGTTATGGGCACTTGAATATTAATGGGATGAAATTATTGAGTTAAAAACAAATGGTTTTTAGTTTACCAACACCTAAAACTCTTCACTTTTGTGAAGGTTGTGTTTATGGAAAGTAGAGTAAAAAGTCTTTTCCTGTAGGAAAGTCTTGGAGAGCCTCTAAATGTCTTGAGTTAGTGCATGCAGATTTGTGTGGGCCTATGAGTAGTGAATCACTTGGTGGTAGTCAATATTTTTGTTGTTTATAGACGATTACAGTCGTATGAGTTGGGTCTACTTCTTGGGAAGTAAGTCTGAAACCTTTGACAGATTCAAGGAGTTCAAAGCACTTGTAGAAAGAAAAAAAAAGTGGTCTTTTAATAAAGAAATTGTGAATAGATCGAGGAGGTGAATTTGTATCAACTAATTTTAATACTTTTTTTGCAGCAAATGGAATTCACAGGGAGCTTACAGCACTATATACACCAGAACAGAATGGTGTAGCTGAAAGAAAGAATCGAACAATAGTAGAGATGGCTAGAAGCATGATGCAAGTAAAAGGTCTTCCTACTTCTTTTTGGGCTGAAGTTGTTGCAACAGCAGTATACCTCCTAAATGTGTCTCATACAATAGTTGTTCCTAATCAAACACCAATTGAGGCTTAGATGGGTAGAAGACCAACAGTAAGCCACCTAAGAGTTTTTGGTTATATAGCTTATGCCTTGGTTAAAACTTACTCTCGTAAATTTGATGAGAAATCAAAGAAGTATATCTTTGTTGGCTATTGTTCTCAATCCAAAGCATATAAGCTATATAATCCTATCAATGGCAAGATTTTCATCAGCAAAGATGTAGCATTCAATGAAGATGCTAAATGGATTTGGAATAAAGAAAATGAGTAGCAACATATTCAAGTATTTGAAGATAATATTGTACCACTGCAGGATCCAAGAACAATAACTTCTAATTCCCCTGATACTTCTCCTCCTACAAGCAATGATTCATCACAATCGAGTTCATCAAGTAAAACTCCTCCAAGGAAATTCAAATCCTTGAAGGATATTTATGATACTTGTACCTTTGCTTTGCTTATTTCAGATCATGATTGCTTTGAAGAGGCTCTAAAAAGGAAGGAATGGTGCAAAGCTATGGAAGAGGAGTTGATGGCTATTCAGAAAAATCAGACTTGGGATTTGGTAACTTTGCCAGAAGGAAAGAATGTTATTGGGCTCAAATGGGTGTTCAAGACAAAGTATCATGCATATGGGAGCATCCAAAAACATAAAGCAAGGCTTGTGGTAAAAGGTTATTCCCAACAACAAGGAGTTGACTTTGATGAAACTTTCTCTCCTGTTGCTCGCTTTGAAACAGTAAGAAACTTTTTAGCCTTGGTTTCTCAATTAAATTGGCCTATGTACCAATTTGATGTTAAATCTGCCTTTTTTAAATGGTGATTTGAAAGATGAAGTTTATGTCTTATAGCCTGAAGGTTTTGTAGTTAATGGAAAAGAAGATAAGGTTTACAGGTTAAAAAAAGGCACTTTATGGCTTAAAGCAAGTGCCGCGGGCATGGTACTTCAAAATTAATTCTTATTTTTAGGAGAATGGTTTTGAAAGAAGTAATAATGAGCCCACTCTTTATCTAAAGAAAGAAGGTAAAAATGACTTGTTGATGTTATGCCTTTATATTGATGATATGATCTATATGGGTTCAAGTGAATCTATTGTTGCTAAATTTAAAGATTGCATGATGAAGAAATTTGATGTCTGATTTGGGTCTGTTGCATTATTTTCTTGGTCTTAAAGTGAAACAAGAAGTTGATGGGATATTTATTTCACAAAAGAAATATGCAATGGATCTTTTGAAAAAAATTAATAAGGTGAATAATAAAGTTGCCACTACACCTATGAATGTTAATGAAAAGTTTTATCGTAATGATGGTGCTGAATTGGCAAATGCAACATATTTTAGAAGTCTTATTGGTGGTTTAAACTACTTGTCTCATATAAGACCGAACATTGCTTTCTCTGTTAGAGTTGTATCTAGATTTATGCATAAACCAAGCAAGCTTCACTTTGAAGCTGCAAAGAGGATATTGGGGTATATTACAGGAAAAACAGGGCATAGAATTTGGTATTCAAAAGTGTCAAATTTCAAATTAACTAGCTTTACTGATAGTGATTAGACAGGTAGTATTGATGATAGAAAAAGCACATCTGGTTTCATGTTCAATATTGGGTCATGTGCAATTTCATAGAGTTCGAACAAGTAAGAAGTGGTAGCCTTATCAACTTCAGAGGCTAAGTATATTGCAACAACTTCTTCAGCTTGTTAAGCAGTTTGGCTAAGGAGACTACTTGCAGATTTTAATCAGAAGCAGATTGATTAAAGAGAGATCTTTTGTGACAATAGATCAATTGTTGCAATGACAAAAAATCTAGCATTTCACGGTAGGACCAAGCATATCGACATCTACTATCATTTTATTCAAAGCCTTGTCTCTACTAGAGAAATTACTTTGAATGCTTGTGATACAAGTCAGCAAGTTGCAGACATTTTCACAAAGTCACTTTCGCAAACAAAACATGAGCTTTTTAAAGAACAACCAGGAGTTTGCAATTTTAAATCAAGGGAAAGTGTTGAAACATGATTCAAGTCGTGTGAAGTGGTTTGACCGAATATTTAAGAAGTTGTTATTTATTTAATTTAATTATTTATTTAAATAACTTAATGGAATTAGTAGGTAGCTGTAGTGCCTAATTTTCAGCTTTTTATGTTATAGTGTAAGCCTAAGGCTATTTAAAGGCTTTTTTTATTTGCTTTAATAGATGCGGTACATTAAAATTAATGAAAATTTTAAAATTCTTTTCCTATCTTGCATGTTTTACATACTGAGCATACCATCACTTGCCTTTTTTTTTCCTTCTTTTGCTCACTGTCATCCAACAGTATTAACGCTTGATGTCTTGGTCAGCTAGATGTTCACTATATATAAGACATCGAACAACTCTTGATTCTTGAAATTCAACAGAACCAAGAGAGCGCTCGGTTTTCTTTGTCAAAACCTCTTTAAGCTGTTTAAAGTTGTATACTTCTACGAATGTGGCCTGTGAGTTTCTATTTCCTGGCCTTGCTTTCTATAGCAATCACTTGTTGGGTATTTAGATGCAGGAAAACTATATGCTATGGAAAGCTCCCTCCAGGTTCCATGGGGCTGCCAATTATTGGAGAAACTATTCAGTTCTTCATTCCCAGCAAGTCCATAGATATGCCCTGGTTCATGAAAACCAGACTGAAAAGGTACTTACCATCAACTTCATGCATCGTTGACACTGCTTGATGCTTCACCTTACTTATATATCTCCCCAGATATGGACCAGTGTTCAAAACAAGCTTGGCCGGGCGGCCCGTGGTGGTGTCCTCAGACGCTGACTTCAATCATTTTATTCTCCAACAAGAAGGGAAGTTGGTTGAGTTATGGTACATGGACTCATTCGCTGAGCTTCTTGGCCAAAATGGTGAATTGAAAGACAGTATAAAAGCAGGACACATTCATAAACACCTCAAGAAATCGGTTGCCGAATGCTTTGGTGCCGAGAGACTCAAAGGAATTCTGCTTCCTGAGCTGGACCAAACGGTGAAACGTGCTCTTGATTCTTGGACAAAGCACAAGTCGCTGGAAGTAAAACATGCTCTTTCAACGGTTTGCTCGACTTTCCTTATTTCACTTTATAGTATTTAGTCTGCCCATATATATATATGCACGATACGTTTTCTAATTAATGCGTTTTCACATGAGTGAGATATATGTAAACGTATTCATGAATATCTTTCCCAGATGATACTGAATTTCACTTGGAAGGTGTTCGTTGGTCGTGATCCTGAGAAGTCTGAAATAAATCTAAGTGAAACATTTGCAAACTTCACTCAAGGGCTGATGTCTTTTCCTTTGAACCTACCAGGCACTGCGTTTCACAAATGTGCCCAGGTATTTTGGGGTTAATTCCTAGCAAGCTTTTGTTTCTAACATGCGAAATACCCAAACCTTTCTCGTCGTTTTACAGAATCGGAAGAAAATTTTGAAGTTGATAAGGGACACTGTAGAGAGGAGGCAAACGTCTCCTTCTGTAAGCAGGGCGACAGGGGACGACTTCCTAGGTCGCCTCATCGATTACAAGAACACCGACAGCTCATTTACGGACAATATTATTATTTACACAATCTTTGCGCTGCTACTTGCCACCTCAGAGACAATTCCCACCACTTTAACTTTGGCTATTATGTACTTGGCAGATAATCCTTCAGTGCTGCATGAACTAGAGGTAGGTACTTGAAATCATTTTCATTTTCTTTTTTTAATTGTTAAATAAGTAATTTAATAAAATCAAATTATTTTCTTTTTTTATTAAATAAATAATTCACTATCAAGTTTTTAAAACCATTTTATTTGTTCATCATTTTTATTATAAAATTAATTAGGGGTGACTCTTGAAATTATTTCTTTTTAAAGGTCAAATTATTGATTATTTTCCGTTTTATTAAATAAGTAATTTATTATAAGGTCAAAGTGATACGTGATTCTTGAAACTATCTCTTTTTTTTTAAAAAAAATAATTCAATGTCTTTATTATAAAGTCAAATTATGGGCAACTCTTAAAGTTATTTTTAGTATGTATAATTCTTTCATTTCTTTGTTTTTATTTTTTGTACATAATTTTCTGATATTCATTATCTCAATTTTTAGGAGGAAAGCAATCGCATGATTAGTGGCAGGGAAAATAAAGAGAGTGGAATAACTTGGAAGGAATATAAATCAATGACTCTTACGATGCATGTAAGTGCAACTTCTACTTATCAACTCTTCCTTCCTATATGGTGTCTCTTATCTAACAATCCGTCTTTTCTTAAAGGTTATCAATGAATCACTTCGAATGGGTGGTGCAATAGGAATCTTGAGGAGAACAATAGAAGATGTCCATATAGGAGGTGCGCTAAACTTTCCTTTTGATATTCTAATTAATATATTCTTATTAAAATCTTAAAAACCGAATTTGAAACTAATTAGTACAAGTACTTGGTATCGACAATAAATTGGAAAATAAAGGATTTAACTTTTAAGAAAAATATTACAACAATAAAAAATCCTTCCAACACTTTTGAAAATTGAAATATAATGAGAAAATAGTAAACTATTGATGCTAATAAATAAATTTATGAAATTTAGGTCCAGGGGAACATGAAAATGACCATAAAAGATGCTTGCGACTTATCTTGTGTCTTTATGCCTGTTTTCCATTTACAATACAGAATATGTAATTCCAAAAGGCTGGACAATAGCGGTCATACCAGCCGCTCTTCACATGGATCCAGATGTTTATAAAGACCCCCTTACTTTTAATCCAAGGAGATGGGAGGTAGTATTATAAAAACACGTTAGACGACATCATTTCAAGTTCTTCTGACAATCTGTCTGTTATCTAATTTCGTAAGTGAACCCAGGATTTGGGCGCAACTTCCAAAGCCAGAAATTTCATACCATTTGGGGGTGGAATGAGGTCATGCGGGGGAGCTGATTTCAGCAAAGCCTTAATGGCCATATTTCTGCATCATTTTGTGACCAAATACAGGTGACTAGTCATCTTTCTTTAAAGATCCTGTGCTCTCATTATCTTAAGCTTTGGTTGAGTACCAAATCTATAACAAGACGGACACAAACACAAGTTCTTTCGCATAGCTAGTTAGGTTGAAACTTTAAGTACATTATCCTTTCTGCAACAATCACTAGATATTTTCTATTGTTCCACGTCTAAGTCGAACCATTTTCAGGTGGACAAAGATCAAAGGGGGAGAAATTGTTAGAACTCCGGTGTTAAGTTTTGGAGACGGATACCATGTCAAGGTCTTCAAAAAGACAAAGATGAAGGAAACGCAAGAGGACCGTTGAGTGGCAAGGATTTGAAAGAAAAATATGTATTTTAAATAATTTGCTTCCCTCTTTGGTTTCATATCCGAACTTCAGAAACGAAGCCATCCGCCCTATAAAGCTTTGCTTTACATGTCATGGACATTTTAGAATGCAATAATTCATAACACCAGTGCCGGCCCTGGCTATTTAATATCCTATGACGACTATGGGAATGCTACTAATAACTAGCTGAGAGTCAAAGTAGGCCTCTAATGGAGTGGAGCCATGGCTGCCCTGCTACTAATAACTAATTGACAGTGAAAGTAGTACGACTAAACGCGGGAATGCTACTAATAACTAGTGAAAGTTGGCCAACGTAGGCTAACTGAAAGTGAAAGTAGTAGGACTAAAACGTGGGAATGCAACTACTAACTAGTGAAAGTAGGCGAACTTAGAGTGAAAGTAGTACGATTAAATGTGGGAATGCTAATAACTAGTACTTTCACTCTAATTTCGTCGGATGCTATTTAATAATTGCATAAAGGGAAAGAGATAATTTTAGGTTTTGATACTTCTCATATTACTGCTTAATCTTTTCAACTTCTAAGATTAACGTTAAATTTCATTTGAAGTTAAAGTTACCTTATTATATTTATAAATTCATTTAAATTCCCTTATAATCTATTTTTTAAATGTCCATCAACATTTAAATCTAAAATACTCTAACTCAAAATTTGCAACAAAGAATTTTTATGGTTCTGACTTCTAAGTTCTCACTCAGAACTTCTAAGTTTCTTCCTTTTTTTAACTTTAGATTATTATTATTTATAAAAATTATAATTATAATTAAATATTAATAAATAATTTAATTTATTTAATGTTTAATTAATAAACATTAATTAAACATTAAAAAATGAATTTATCATATTAGATCTGCTCAATGACCTTTTTCTTTAACAAGTACCCATACTTTTGTTTAAATATCTTCATACTTCAACTTATGAGATTGACTACTTCCTTTATAAGGAAAAATATTACATGTCTTTTTTTTTTTTACATTTTATTAATGTCCAATCTTAATAGAACAATGACTAGAAACAATTTAGAGATAATACATAAATGTAATATGAATCTCATAATTATATCTTATTATAATTTCATTTACAATATATAATTATCCTATGAACTTTATCATTTACATCTAAACATATACAAGATAAATAGTGTATTTAAATAGTTGTTGCTAACCTACAACCAACCGAATGACTATAGGTTATGAACTAACAGGAATGACTTGAGAGGGAAATGAAAATTTTCAAAAAGAGAGAGATACAACAACTATAATTGCCATTGGACAGCTATATAAGAGTATATGTTGTAGATGATTCCCTTAGCAACAACCATTATTTCCCTCATTCACTAAAGCAAATGATTGGGGACACTTTCCCAAGTTTTAGACAGATGCTTGAACGTTGTGAAATTCCTTTTTTCCCCCTAAATTGTATAAATGCAACAACATTTAACTTTAAAGACCCTCAAATCATCTCGCAAAGGACATGGTGGATGCCCACTGAACTAAATTGCCAATTCGTGTTGGACCGGTAAAGATTCAATTGTTAGATATTTTCCTTATATGGTGGCCAACAATTAATTGTAATGTTTTATTTTTTCAATAACTTATTGGTTAAGTTACATAATTTAATATAGATATAGTGGCCCAATAAATAATATGAATTAATAGGCCGAAGTTCAGGAGAAAAATAGACCCTGATTAGTGTGGATCGAACCCATATTGAGCCTCTAATGGGAAGGCCCGATATAGATGCTATATAAAGAATGTTAAGGTCTCTTATAACTGTTGTAGCAAATTGTGAATGTAAAGATATTATGACCCATTTAGAGGTTCACATATACAGAAAGCTACAAAAAGGCTTAACATGTCCTAGTGAGCAGATCCCGTGAAGGTTCCGGTGAATTCTCGCTCGATTCGACCTCCAAAAACTCGTTTAAAGTTATGGAATTGAAATTAGATATTTTTGCATTTCTTCTTTTATTTCCCTTTCACATTCCATTCGAAACACGTACTAAGGCTTATGATAAGTGTTACATGTGGTATTAAAGCGGTTACGTGATCGAGTAGTTAAAAACGAAGATATTTCAATCTTTTCTCTATAAGGTTTTTAGAGAATAAAGTTTTGTTTTTCAATTTTTTTGCTTATTGTTGCATGAAAGTGGTATACATGTATTTATTCTTGAAAAACAACATGAAAATAAGCCCATGAATGCAAAAATCAGACCCAAAACTAGCCAAAAATTGCCATTTTTTTACGAGGGTTAGGACAACATCAAGCACGTGTGAGGACGTCAGCATTACTTTAGTTTTTTTTTCTTTTGTCCGAATGGCTGACGTCATGCAGCACTATAGACATAAGAAAAAAATCAAGTAGCACTGAAGTCCTCATATACACTCGACGCTGTCCTAAGCCCCGCCAAAAAATGGCAATTTTTGGGTTTAATTTTTGCGCTTCTAGATGTCAACCGTATAGACAGGAAAAAAAACTCGAAATTTTCATAATTCTTGTAAAGGTATCTTGAGTCATTTTGGGTTAGTTTCCAGGTCAAGAGAATTTATAAAGTGAGTTTTTCCATTTTTCTGGATTTATTACATTAGTAATAAATTAAAGTTTAACTTTAGAAAAAGGAAATTAGGCATTCTAAAGTTTACTTTGAGTGAATTTTCATGCTTTAGACTTCACATGAGGGAGATATTTGCAATTTTCATGTCTTCAGTGTTTGAAATAGCATGATAGTCACTCGCATTGAGATTTTTTAGCCATAAAAGTCCCAAATAAAGTTTATTGATAATGTTTTCAACGCAAGTATATGATAATTAGAATGTGCATTCGGGTGTTGCATTTATTGTCAAATATTATCATATACTGCTTGCCTATAAAGAATGTGAGGATAACATAAAGATGTATCCCTTATGTTTTTGGACTTTTTAGGTACTGATGAGAATGTAGTCACTACAATGGCCTTTTGAGTCAGTATTTTGAATTGTTCCGCTTGTATGTTAGGGGATGTCTCTGGTCTTATATTTGGTTATTCTGTCTATAGATGTGGCCTTACATGAGATTTTGAGATGTGCATAAATGCATTAGATAGAGGAAAGTCGTTACTTGAAAGATCTATTTGCCCACAGGTAGAAGGGTCATGAGAGTTGATGGTTTATACTCTAATTTTTTTTATATAGAGGTATAGTTGCATATATTATGTATTTAGCTTAAAAGTGTTTCATAATATGTGTGATCGGATTCTCGATATAAATATGATTTAATGACTTTGAGTATCATTGTTATCCTACATTTGTGCTGATCCTTATAATGTCATTTTGCAGTCACCTTTTTTATCAACAATATCAGTGTCACCATTGAAACCCTGACCGATTTCAATACCAAGAAGTAGATAGAGAATGTGTTAAATGAAATGAAGATGGCAGAAAGTGATATGGCCATACGTACAAATAGGTCATCTCCACCTATATCTAGAAGCTCGAAAGCTCATAAAGCAGCCTATAATACTTGGGATCGGTCAAACAGAATATGTTGCATGACTATTAAGAGATTCACACCTGACCATCTACTAAGTGGACTTCCAGACACATACATAGCGAAGGAGTTTCTCGATAATGTTTCCCAGAGGTACACAGTCTCATCTAATGTTAAGATAAGTGCTTTGATGAAAGAATTAGACTCCATGAGGTATACTGGAGAAAGGGGAGTGATGGAATATATATCAAGAATGATCCATCTTCATAGTAGACTGAAGATACTAAATATTCCTCTTCCTAATGTCCTTATAGTTCACCAAACTTTGAAGACACTCTCTCTAGAGTTTAGTAATCTGGTGATGACGTATTACTCATTAGATGAGGAATGGGACTTCAGTGCGTTGACTGCCCATTGTGTTGCTGAGGAGGAAAAACTTAATATTGCTGCTCCTATAGCCCTTGAAGCAACTAAAGGGAAGGAAAAGGTGAAGTTGCTAAGGTCAAAAGTAAAAAGTCTAAATCTTCTCTACATGCTGATGTTGCTTAATCCAATGCTGGTAAAGATCTTGCGAACATAAAGAAGCCAACAGTATAAGGCCTAGAAGGAAAGATAGAAACTATCAGGTAATTCCTTGGCTTATCAATTTATAAATCCAATTATGTTATAGCCACATCAGGCTTTTTGGTGGTTAGATGGTGGAGCATCTAATTGAGTTGGCTCCATAATGTAGGGATTCATATCTAGGTGAAAGCCAACTAAAGAGGAAGAGAAGTTGATGATTATCAACAATGAAGAAGTGAATGATATATTTATAGGGAATGAACTTTATACAAGGTTCATTTTGTTTTTATGCTATACATTTTATATTTGATCTTTGTATGATGCTGATGGTTATCAACAATGAAGACGTGAATGATATATCTATAGGGAATGCATATTTAAACCTTTATACAATGTTCATTTTGTTTTTACACTACACATTTTATATTTGATCTTTGTATCAAGTTTAGACAAATAAATTTATCATTTTGAAATTAGTGCTTTAGTTTTCATTTAATACAAAACATACTGGTACAATTTTCTTGGCATATGGATTATATAGAATGTGTCTTGCCATGAATTAGATATATGCTTCTTCATATCTTGTCGAACAAGTCATGAAAAGAGAATTGTGATAAAGAATAAGTCATACATGTTATGGCATAAAGGTTAAGCTACATTTCCAAAGCTAGGGTTGAAAGATTGATTAAGGAAAACATTCTCATAACTCTGGACTTTAATGATTTGGAAACATGTGTTAACTGTTGCAGGGTAAGTTGACTAAAATAAGGAAAAAGGGGTCAACTCATGCTTTTGGCTTATTGGGTCTAATACGTACAGAAATCAGTAGTTCTTATATAGTTGCATTTCAATTCTAAATGTATTCTAACATCTGTCGATGATTATTCCCGTTACAGTTTATACATTATTGCTTAAAGATTGACGGTTGAGAACTAATTGGGAAAATTCATCAAGTATTTAGGTTTGACTATAGAGGAGAATATTATAGAAAACAAGGATTTCAGGACATGAAAGGTCCGTTTGCCAGATATATGAAATCTGTTAAAATAGTGACTTAATTCACTATACCAAATACTCTTGAGCAAAATGATGTGTTACTGAAAGGCGTAACTACACACTAAAGGACACGAAGAAGTCAATGCAAAGTAGGACTAATCTACCTAATTATCTAAAAAGGGTGAAAACCTAGCCTTCTACAGAGCTACGATCATATAATCCTTATAAAAGCAAATTGCATCCTTATATTACTTGTTGCTATTTAGTAGGATATCTCGACCACTCTAAAGGCTACAAAAAATTTTGTAAAGAAGGAGGGACCAGAATAGTGGAATTACAAATAACTAAGTTTCTGGATTATGATGTTTATGATAAGGGTGGGCCCTTGCATCCTTTAGATGATAGCAGAATTGATACTACAGTTATTAAGTATTTGCCACTCATACAGTTAGATTTGTTGGATTTAGGTTTTAGAATGATTCCTGTACAGGAACAAGAACCTATACCTGAACAAACAGAGGTTGCTAGTGTACAAAAACCAATGCATCTGTGTAGATCCACTAAAATAGGATGACTTGCTATCTTATCAGATAACATAGTCTATTTAGATGAACAAGGCTGTGATATTGGACATGTTGTGGATTCAGTCACTTTTACATAAGTTGTTTCTAGACCCCATGTGATTTTATGGTGGGATGCAATGAAAGTATGAGATGCAATCCACGAAGTATAATAAGGTAAGGGAGCTAGTTGATTCGCCTCAACATTGCAAACTTATCCATTATAAATGAGTTTAAAAGAACAAAAGGATTACAAGATAAAGTTCAGTGGTTTAATGCTCCCTCAGTTGCCGTAAGGTTCACTTAGAGAGAAAGATTTGACTTTGATGTTATCGTCTCTTACATATTCTTGAAGGATTCATTTTGACTGATTATAACAATTGTAGCTCAAGATGATATAGAGTAAAATCAGATGGTTGTTAAAACCATTTTCCTAAATGGTGACCTTTATGAGGAGGTCTATATGGAGCAACTTGAAGGATTTTAAGATCAAGGATTAACTTACAAATTTTTCAAGTTGACCAAATCAATATATGGTCTGGAACATGCTTCCAAACAATGGTACTTAAAGTTTGATTAGGTTCTGACCTTTTTTGTCTTCATGGAAAACAAAGTGGATTGATGCTTATACTATAAAGTTAGGGGGATCAAGGTTATCTAATGATTATTATATGTGGATGATATATTGCTCAAATTGAATGACTTGACCATATTGCATGAGGTTAAACAACTTGTGGCCAAGCATTTCAATATGAAAGGCCTTGGTGAAGCATTTTATACAGATTCACTGGGATAGATCTCAACACTCATTAGGCCTCTTGTAGAGTACATATATTAAGCGAGTGTTACAAAGGTTTAATATGGCTAACAGTAAGCCTGTTATAACACCAATCTCTCATAGCGACATATTATCTTTGGCACAGTATCCAAAGAGAAAGTAAAGAGCGGGATCATAAGGAATGTTCCTGATTCTAGTACGATTGATAGCTTGATATATGCCCAGGTGTGTACTAGATCGGATATGTTAAGTCAAAATGACTTTACGATTAATTTTGATGAAAACCAAATAATGATGAAGCTAAAGAAAAATGAGACGGAAGCAAAAGAAAAGTGAGATGGAATTACAAGAAAAGCGAGACGGAAGCAAAAGCAAAGTGAGACGGAAGCAAAAGCAAAGTGAGACGGAAGCAAAATGAGACGAAAGAGAAAACAAAATGAGATGGAAGGAAAATAAGACGGAAGCGAAAACAAAATGAGATGGAAGGAAAATCAGACGAAAGGAAAATGAGACGGAAGCAAAAACAAAATAAGATGGAAGGAAAATGAGACGGAAGCGAAAACAAAATGAGACGGAAGGAAAATGAGATGGAAGCAAAAGCAAAATGAGACGAAGCGAAGCCGAAAATGAGACGAAGGAATCGAAGACGAAGAATCAAATCAGTTTGAGATAGTTACAGAATTCAACTGAATAAACGTTTCTTTAAAGATCAAGAATCAAGAAGAAAGAATCAGTTATCAAGAAGCAGTTGAAGACGAAGACTATAAATATGAGTCGAAGTCGAAGACTGAAAGAGTTAGTGATTTTGTTAGTGATATTCAAAAGCTAAATACTGTATTTATGCAAAAACACGAGAGCTATATTATCTGTAACAAAGCTCGCAATATCTTTCTGTAAGGAAGAAGAATAGCTGAGAGCCTAAAGAGGCTAAGTGAGAAAAAGAATATTTGTTGTACGAGACCTAAAGAGGCTCAGTGAAAAGAATACTTGTACTTTTATGAAGTATAGTGAAATCTCAGAAGGGATTCTGAGGACTGGACGTAGCCCACGGTTTGGGGTGAACCAGTATAAAATTGCTGTGTCGATTCTCACTCTTAACTCTTAATTCTTGTTTCTATTGTTGATATAAATACTTCATAATATTGTCTGTCTATTGTTTTGAGAAAGCAAATTTTTAAAAAGGGGATGTTATTAAAAATTCGAATACACAATTCAACCCCCCTTCTTATGCACTTTGTATATCGTATACTAATGTGTGATTCACTTCAATTAGTATCAGAGCTCGGTGTCTAAGAACTACAGTAACAAAGTGTGGATAAAGATCCATGGCAGAGTCACATGTATACATAGCTAAAGGTACCTCGGTAACTAGACCTCCAGCGTTCAATGGAGAAGATATCATTACTGGAAAGACAGGATGCGACTTTTTATTGAATCTACTCATATCGATCTTTGGGAGATAATATAAAATGGACCTTATACACCAGTAGATGAAGAAGGAAATGCCATTCCACGAATCAGATGGTCTGCAGAACAAAAAGCAAGATTCTAGCTAAATTTGAAGGCCAAGTTCTTCTTAAGCTATGCCCTAAGCAGAAGTGAGTACGATAAAGTTCACAGATGCGATACTGTGAAGGAGATGTGGGATACGCTATCCATCGCACATGAAGGCAAAAATCAAGTAAAAGACTCCAAGATAAGCATTCTTGTGCACTGGTATGAGCTGTTCAAAATGAAGGATGAAGAGTCTATCGATCAGATGTTTGGAAGATTTCAAACTATCATCAATGGACTTAAAGCTCTTGGTAGACCGTACGCCAATCAAGATCACGTTAGAAAGATCTTAAAAAACTTACCGAAGAGATGGAGACAAAAAGTTACAGTTGTATAAGAAGCCAAGGATTTAGGCGTATTGAAGCTTGATGAATTACTTGGATCTCTAAAGATACATGAAATTGAACTCGATGCTGAAGATAAACCCATACGGGACAAATCTATAGCATTGAAGGCTAGACAGAAGAATTAGAAGAATCAAAGGAAGAAAAGCTCATCGTCAAAAGCGCTGAAGATTGAGGCAGTCAAGGATGACGATTCCAGTAATTCAGATCATACTTCAAGCGAGGAAGATGATGAACTATCCTTTATCTCGAGAAAGATCAGACGCATGTGGAAGAAAAAGGCTAAAGGAAATAAAGA
>JANZLD010000006.1:28214544-28250998 GCA_026413575.1 Erythroxylum carthagenense | reverse complement strand
TTATAAAAAGGGGAATACACAATTCAACCCCCCTTCTAGTGCATTCCAAATATCGTTTTCTAAGTGTTGTATTAACGTGTGATTCACTTCAAGTAGGAGAGACATACGTCTCGATATCAAGAGACACCGAAGTGTCAATACAGGAGACACTGAAGTGTCGATACAGGAGATACCGAGGTGTCAATAACAGGAGCAGCTACAGACCCTTCTAGGCATGCCTATTTACCCACAACTAGGACTTAACAGTTTTAAAACAAAACCAGATCATTTTAGACATTACATGTGCAAGAAAGTAGTCAATCATATTCACATGAAAAATCCGGAATCAGTACACAATTGAATACACATTCATCAATATCAGTTTTAAGTTACTCACAAAATTTACCATCTAAATTACTTACACAAAATACCGTCTAAGATTACTTATAAAAGCTCCCTTATTGTTTATTGCCTCAAAGTACCGACAATATCTAGAATCGGGTGCTTGATGCGTTCCTCTATAGCATTCAATACAAAAATATATTACTATTGTGCACAATTATGAATTCAATTATGCACACTCATGAATACTGAATATGTATGATGCATGTTCATGACTAAAATCTAGGTTTCTTATCCTTAATATTATCACATTATCAATCATATGAAACCAAACTTAATTCCTCAATCCAAATTTATTTTACACTCAACTTTTGGGTCCATATTGCTCTGTTATTCTCATCATGTAGTTGAGGTAATTAGGTAATACTTCCTTCTATAAAGTTGTCCCTCTTTGTCTTAGGTTTCTAATGATACCAAGCTAGTCCAATTTGGTTTAGTATATTGAAAGTTATACTCAAAAGATTTCATGATGTTCTTGAGCTTCATCAAAATTCCTATCTCAAATTTCAATCAAATTATTAAATTCTTAAAGGCAAAATTAAAACCCGATTTCTTCAGACAAATTGTATCCCTATGTTTCTAGTTTACTCAAAATCACAAATCACTCCTTTCAGATAACTACAAAGAAAGTTATGCCTAAAATACCAAAATATATGCAAGCTATTAGGAAACTTTGCCACGACGAACTTATAAAAATTTAGCGAGGCAAGCTAAAGAGTTGGCCGCAGAAACTTCACTGGTCATCTCCTTCCCTTCTATACTGTTACTTTTCCAGAAACTCAATCTCACTTCAATAACTTCAATACTTGCAAACAATTCCTCTAACTCATTTTCTTAACTCATCTGTACACACATACAATTTATAAATCTAAACTTCACACTTAACATCAACATCCGATTAACATATATGCAAACTTTAAATTCCCAGCATTTTTCCCACATTCATAGTTTCAAATCCCCACCTGAGTCATCTAAGACATGCATTCTCTTAACTCTATTTCTATACTTTCACATGCATGCATTCATTTACACAGCGAAACATCATTGAATTCACTTACTTGTTTCAGCAAAGTTTTTCCAGCAATGAGGTTCTCAATAGATGAAGAAAGCTAAGGATAACAGAATAGACACTCTCTAAGTAATGAAATTCTTACTTTAAGGTAGGATTCAAAAGCCAATTTCTTAACATATGTAAATTGGTGTTTTAGGTGATGGACAAAATCGAACGGAGATCAATACAAGCTACGGAATGAGTTTTACTTCACCTACGTGGCTTACTGCCAATTTAACACATAGCTCTATGCATGTAAGCCATTCGTCCTTCATACTTGCTACCACATGTCTCCAACATGTCAAGCCATTTATCACACAATGAATGATGCCACATGTCAATCTTTAATCAGTCCACATGTCACACTAGGATTGGGTCCAACTTTTAATATTTTTCTAAAATTCACCACAAATTCCAAAATACCCGAAATACTCCAAAATGACCAAAACATAATTTAATCACAATAACAACTCAATCGTACCAGAAAAATGTCATGAATGCATGCACAATAATTGAATGAGTCTAAAAATGCATAGGCACAAAGAAGCAAATATTCAAATATGCAAAGTATAAAATGTCCTGAATTTTCTTAATATTCTAACTCCTAATATGGGGTGTTACACAAGCTCAGACTATTAACCTAGGTTATGTTATCTCTAATGATTACAAACCATTAGTCACTACAAATGAATCGGAAAAATATCGATTATGTATTGTATTTGATTCTAGCAATAGGTTCTTACATAATCAAATAGAGCATTTACTCATTCTTACATAAGACCCAAACATTAAACATAGAATAACATAATCAATCCATTAGATAAAGAATAACAAACAATGAAAGAAATATTTAATCGAGTCATTGGTGTCGATTGCACCTCCAAACCAGCATTGGGACATCTACTCCTCCATGGGTCTATCACAATTGAGAGGTTTACCCTTTTTTTCCTCTCTCTCGAAGCTCTTCCAGCCAAAAACACTCCTCTTCTTTCATAAAACCCTTGTGTCGTCACACCCTCGATATTTATTAACACTAGGTTAAATGAGGGGTAATGTGGCATTGTGTCACACCCATGACTTGGTGTGATACACCATATATGGGCTTGAGGGATAACTCACACTCATGTAACTACATTGCACATATGTGAGTGAGTGATTGTGCAACCCTCCAATACTTTTATTCTCCATTCTTGTCTAGCTACTGTCCACCATTGTTTTACCAACCAACCCTTACAAATTCTCCTTTATTCCTTAGCCAACATACTCAAGCATTTGCTTAAGCCATTATTCACTAAATGCAGCTATCACCTTTGTTTCACTAGCCATCTTCCAATTTTGGTTCTTTACTCATTCTTGTCCAGCCTTTCAAAAACAATAAAGAGGACAAATGTTCAACACCGTGAGTAATGCTCTAGCAGGCCTCCTATCACACATATGTTCTCTATGCTTTAAACGTTAGTGGAATGGCAGCTGGTTCTCTCCACTTTCGGTTGCTCCTTAGTCCAGCCCCTCTTCATGTCACACCTATCTTCTTTATCCATTAAACGCTAGCCCTTCACATGTAAATCCATGCACACTCACGACTGTGCAGTTTTCTAACAGTCGTGTGTAATGCTCCAACCCTCCATTCTTTTATGTTTTATCTTGTCTTCTCTTGCTCTAATCTTCTTCTTCTTGCTCCATGAAGACAAGTGAATGTGGATATTTGAAAAATGGCCCCAAATATAGTGATTTCGACTCACTTTAGCTCCATCGCTTTCGAGTTGTGCCTAAAATCACATATGAACTAAATTAAGAATCTTAAGTAATTTTATACCATTAATCACTAAGTGTAATGGAGTAAATGTACAATCAATTAAGCTCATAGACCCAAAACATTTATTCAATTCCCATATTTTCTAAGAACACATAATCAGAAACAAAGTTTATTGACTTTCAAAAATATAACAAGAACTTAACATTCCAAGCTTTTACTCATGATCAATAAACATTCAATACCTTTAAAAACTTAGTAATCTAATGGTAGACTTGAAAAATGTATTTAAACAAGATATGTTCATGGGTACACTCAATACCATTCATGGTCATGTCATTCCACAACTTTACATATCACTTTATTTCTCTACCACTAAAATTCACATGTGTAATCATGAATCAAAGGACTTTTTAAGGTTATAATGTGGGCAAAGGTAAGATGAGATGTATTTGGGTCAAGTGGCATGAAAGCCTTTAAAGCTAGTGAAACAAAGTAACACTCAATGTGACATCAAGTGCAAAAACCAACATTCCTTCATAATTGTGTACATCAACTATGATAAATGTAAAAACAATGTTTTAGAACTCAAACTCAAGCTTTCACATACAAACCACATAAAGTATAACTAATCAAAAGGGATCACTCATAAGGATTGATGACAATAATATATTGAACTACAATGTATGAACCTTCAAAGACAACATCTATCTCATATCCAACATCCTCAAATAACCCATTCAATACAACTTTAGAATGATGCATTAATCATAAATAACTTTTCAACGTATATGCACTTCCTCCTTGATGCATTTACTTAAACATTTTTCTTTTTTTCGTTTTGCTTTCTTTCTTTCTTTTTCTTTTCTTCTCTTTTCTTTTGCTTTTATCTTTTTGTTTTCTTTTTCTCTTATGAAAATTAAAAGAAACTACATCAATATGGGAATTTTAATGATAAGACATAAAATAACATCCCAATATTATAACCAACCTACAAATGTTTGCACTCCCACACTTATACTTTTTAAATCTACAAACTCAACAATCAACAAATGCTTCACTAGCTTGAAGGCTTAGGTGAGACATTTAGTTAGGTTTAAAGCATGTAATGTGGTTAATACAAAAGAAAGGCTAATAAAGCTCAAGGGGGCTTATCAAAAAGGAAAATTACGTAATGGGTGGGTTATTTAGCTAATGTAGTTCGGAAAAGTGAAGAATGCCTAATCATTTTCATATTAATGCATATGATAAAAATGTGATCTTGAATAGAAAATTAAAGCAAAGTCAAGATGTACGTGTCTTGAAGGTCGCACAAAACAAAGACAGTGAGACTAATATGAATGTGTCAGTCTAATATGGCTCAAAACGCTCAAAACCTCACTAGTTTTTGTCAACCACGAGTCACGTTCTTTTAAATAATAACGCACATTAATCAATCAAAAGAGTAAAAGTACATGTTAAGGTTGTCATGGATTTTTCTAGTCAATTCACACTCTAGTTATGACTAAATAATATTAAAAGTAATAGAAAACAAGAAATTTTTTATTTTGTTCGTTTGATTTTAAAGCTGCCTAAGAAGTCATATAAGCAACAATTAAGCTCAAAACATGCATAAAAGCTAATATAAAACTAAGATCCTAACCCCCACACTTAAAACTTACATTATCCTCAATGTAACATCAAATGTATGAAATGGGGCATTTAAGGAAAATAGCAATTGTGAAAATGTAAAGAGATAGAAATCAACTTCCCTTAGGTTGCCTCCCAAACAACTCCTTTGTTTACCATCGTTGGCTCGACTCTACATTGCTCAATCTTCATAATGAGGGTTTTCTAACCCTATCACTTCCACATCCTCCACTTGGAATCCTTCATAGAAGGGTTTTAGTCGATGATCATTTACTTTGAATTTCTTGTTTGTCTGTAAGCTTTCAATTTCAACTATAACATGTGGAAACATATTAGTAATAACAAAAGGTCCAACCCAACGGGAATGCAGTTTACCTAGAAAAAGCTTAAGTTATGAATAGTAGAGAAGAACTTTTTGCCAACCATAAAATTCTTCCTAACAATCATCTTATCATGAAATCGTTTTGTCTTTTCCAAGTGAATTTCTGTATTCTCATAAGATTCAAGTCTAAGCTCTTTTAATTCTTGCAATTGTAGTTTCCTCTATTCACTAACCACATTCATCTTCATATTGCATTGTTTAATGGTCTAAAAGACTTTATGCTCAATTTCTACTGGAAGATGACACGAATTTTTGTAGATCAATTAGTATGAAGACATGCCAATCGATGTCTTATATGTATTCCTATATGCCAAAAAAGCATCATCAAGTCGCTGACTTCAATCTTTATGATTTAGGTTTATCATTTTCTTAAGAATGGACTTGATTTTTCTATTTGACACCTTTTCTTTCCCATTCATTTGTGGATGATAGGTCGTAGACACCTTGTTGAGTGACATGTTACTTTTTAAAAAGGTTTTTTTACTAATTGGTTGTAAAAATGAGTATGCTTCCACTAATCAATGCTCTCAGTGTTCCAAACCTGGCAAAAATGTTATACTTGACAAATTCTACAACAATCCTATAATCGTCAGTCTTGGTGACTTTAGCTTCCACCCATTTAAAAACATAATCCATAGCCAACAAAATGTAAACAAAACCAAAAGAGGAAGGAAATGGTCCCATAAAATTGCCCTATACATCAAAAACTTCCCATGCAAGTATTGGAGATAAAGGCATTTGATCTCTATAAGATAAATTACCCTATTTCTGGCATTGTTCACATACTTTACAAAACATATAGGATTCTCGAAAAATATTTGGCCAATAAAAATCACATTCAAGAATTTTCCTAACAGTTCTATTAGGCCCAAAATGACCACCATAAACATACGAATGGCAAATTTTCAAAATTGATTCATATTCATATTCAGGCACACATCTCCTAATCATTTGGTCAAAACAACACTTCCACAATTGAGGATCATCCCAAATAAAATATTTTGACTCACTCTTTATCCTGTTTCATTTATTCTTACTCAAATCATTAGGTATCTCATGGTTCACTAGATAGTTCACAATATCATCATACTATCGAACCTTACCTTGAAGTGTTAGTAATTGCTCATTTAGAAACAATTCTTGCAATGGTACTGAATCCTCCTTCACCACAAGACTCAAGTGATTCACGACTGAATTCTCTACACCTTTCTTATCTTTGATCTCTAAATCAAAATCTTAGAGTAGGAGAATCCATCTAATCAACCTTAGTTTTCCTTCTTTCTTTGATAAAAGCTACCTTAATGTTGCATGATCAAAATACAAAATCACTTTAGAACCAAGTAAATAAGGTCTAAATTTATCCAAAGTAAACACAATAGCTAAAAGATCCTTTTTAGTGGTGGAATAGTTGCATTCAGCTGGATTGAGCATTCAAGAAGTGTAGTAAATAGCATGAGTCTCCAAGGACAACATCCATAGCAAAATTGCTCGTATCACATATAATATCAAATGGCTGACTCTAGTTAGGTGGTCAAATGGTTAATGATGAGGTCCAAAGTTATTTCAACTTGTCAAATGATTCCTTGCATCCCTCATCAAACTCAAAGAGTACATCCTTTTGTAGCTAATGACAGAGTTTTGTTGAAATCTTGCTGAAGTCCTTGATAAACTTATGATAAAACCTACATGGATAAGAAAAGAATGAACTTCTCGCACATTTATAGGATAAGGTAAGTTTTGCACAATTTCTATCTTAACTATATTGACTTCAATTCCTTTAGCTGAATTACACATCCCAAAATTATTCCTTGTTAAACCATAAAATGACATTTTTCAAAATTGAGAACAAAAATAGTTTTGATGCAACATTCAAGTACACAATTTAGATTATCCAAGCATGCATCAAACGAATCCGTATAGACATGAAAATCATCCATAAAAACCTCAATAATGTATTTAACATACTCAAAGAAAATACTTACCATACATCTTTTAAAGGTGGTTGGGGCATTGCAGAGTCCAAACAACATCCTTCTATAGGCACATGTACCAAATGAGCATGTGAAAGTTGTTTTTTCCATATCCTTTGGAGCTATCATGATTTGATTATATCTCAAATACCCATCCAGAAAATAGTAGTGAGATCATCCCATAAGTCGTTCAAGCATCTCACAGATGAATAGGAGTGGAAGGTGATCCTTATGTGTAGCAGCATTCAACTTCTTATAATCGATGCACACTCGCCATCCATTTTGAATTCTTGTAGGCACAAACTCATTATTCTCACTCTTCACCAAAGTAATCCCAATTTTCTTCGATAATTTGATAGATTATACCAACATCAAGCAACTTTAAGATCTCTGTCTTTACCACTTCCATCATCGGAGGATTCAACCTTTTCTATGATTCTCTTGATAGTTTAGATCCTTCTTCCAACAAAATTCGAGGCATACACATCAAAGGGATAATACTGTTAATGTTGGTTATAGTCCACCCTATAGCTGTGATGTGGTCCTTAAGCACTCGAATGAGGTTTTCTTCTCGAAGCTTGGTTCTCGAATGAGGTTTTCTTCTCGAAGCTTGGTTAAGTTCTTGGATACGATTACTAAAAGTGTTTCTTCTCCTAAAAACAATTATTTCAAGTGCCCAGTAATTACTTCAATTTAATTGTAGGTTCCTGAACAACCCAAGGTAAAGATTTTGTATTAGATATTGGCAATTCAATATTTTAAAATACATACCTTTTTGGAATTGTTTATAGTGATTACAATGCTAGAACAATTTCTTCCATTTCATCTATAATGAGCAAGTTAGAATTTTGTAACATGTCTTCCGTTAAACTCATACAAAGAATGACTTCTAACTCATCTTTACCATCCATATCAAAATTTTCTTGAGACAAAGACTCAATGACATCAATTGACAAAATAGAATGAACATCACTAGGGTACCTCATAGCTTTAAAAATGTTAAAGCAGACAATTTCACAGTCAAACTTCATAGTCAATGTTCCTACATCCACACCGATCTTCATCTTTAATGTCTTCAAAAATTGTCGACCTAGAAAGATAGGTGTAGAATTAGACGAAGGTTCTCTCTCCATGTTCAACACATAAAAGTTAGTTGGGAAAACCAATTCATTAATATGCACTAAAATGTCCTTTACAACCCCTTCCAAATAAGCATTAAATCTATCAGCCAATTGAATTATAACACGTGTTTCTTTCAATAACCCCAGATTTAATGAAGTATAAATGGAATATGGCATAACATTAATTGAAACTCCTATATCTAACATTGCCTTTTCAAATCTAGTATCACAAATTTTACAGGGAACTGTAAACGTACCTGGATCCTTACACTTTGGGGGAAGCTTTCTTTAAATGACTGCACTCATACTTACTTTCTCGTCTCCCCTTAATTTCCTCTTAGATGTGCATAACTCCTTGAGAAATTTGGCGTATCGAGGAACTTGCTTAATCGTATCAATTTGAGGTATGTTCACCTCTACCTTTTTGAACATCTCCAAAATACCCCTATCTTACTCTTCTTTCTTTGATTTAGCAGGCCTGCTACGAAAAGGAGGCAAATTATTAAGAGGCGATTGGTTCACATGGGAGAATGGTAATAGGAATGAGAATGAATATAGTAAAGAATAGGAATAGATATTATCATTATAATTATGATGGTTGATTAAGAGGAAAGAATCATTACCATTACCATTGATAATGGTTGGTTTATAAAAAATATTGAGAAATAAAATTTTATTATATTTTAATTAATTAATTACAATATGTTAATTAATGAATGAATTATATTTTAATTAATTATATTGTAACTAATTATTTTTAATTAATTATAATGTAATAAATAAATAAATAAATAATATTTTAATTAATTAATTAATTCAAATATTGTAATTAATGAATGGATTATATGTTGATTAATTATATTTTAATTAATTAATTAATTATAATATAATAAATACATATATTTATTTATTTATTTTGATTAATTAATTATAGTATTTTAATTAATTAATCACAATATTTTAATTAATGAATTAATTATATTGTAATTAATTATATTTTAGTTAATTATAATGTAATTAATTAATTATTTATTTTAATTAATTATATTGTAATCAATTATATTTTAATTAATTAATTGTATTTAATTAATTAGTATTAAAATATTTTTAAAAAAAGAGTCACTACTAAAAAATGAGTTTCATTCCTCTATTAAATGGAGGGTATGAAGGATTTTCTAAAAGTGTAATATCAAACTATTGCCCCTATAATGATAATCAACAACCAACTACTCACTTTTCATTTCTTACCTATTAACCCCTTTCCAAACCTATCAACCAAGCACCCCCTTAGTAAAACTTTTAATCACAGAAGATTTAGAATTTGCGTGAGTTCCCATTTTTGCTCTTTTTGGAGGCACTTCAAGTTCTTTTTCAACTTTTTCCTTATCGCCAAGAAAAGAAGTCTTGTGTGGTGCCTCTATTTCCTTATGCCTGAGTTCCCATTTTTGCTCTTTTTGGAGGCACTTCAAGTTCTTTTTCAACTTTTTCCTCATCGCCAAGAAAAGGAGTCTTGTGTGGTGCCTCTATTTTCTTAACACTTCTCAAGGTAATAGCATTTACATTCTCTTTCAGGTTCACAACTTTTTGAGAAGGAAGCTTACCTAAATTCTAAATCTCCAATCAGCTCATCACAGTAGCTATATGACTCAGTTGATTCTCTAGATTATGGATGTTAGCTTTTGTTTGTTATTGAAATTGTATGGCATTATTTTGGAGCTGAGTGGTATTCTAAGTTAACATTTTCATCATTTCTTCTAGTGAAGGTCTCAAACTCGATGGTTAACTTTGTCTTTGATATGGTTGTTGATAGGAACCTTGTCATCATCCTTATTGCCTATCGATGTTGAATGGAGGATTCTTCCATCCCGAGTTTTGTGCATATGGCTAGCTAGGATTCCTTTATGGTTTACCCGAAAAGCTTCCAAAAGGATTCACTTGCTCTATAGATGTATCTTACAAAGTTAGACATATATCAATGGGATGTCCTGCCATTGTACAAATTCCACATACCTTGACTTGTTAAGCATCACTTGCAGCCATTTGCCTAACCAAAGATGTCAACCCAGCTATCTGTTGCTCTATTGTAGCAGTACTAGCTTTATTAATCTTCAATGGTTAGGTGTCCTCTCGAATACTGAAATGTTGGGAGTTAATAACTATGTTGGATATGAGATTTCTGACTTCAATAGGTGTCTTGTCTACCAGTGCTCCTTTGTTTTCTAGATCTACTGTATTTTTTTTATGGTAGAAGCCCCTCATAGAAATATTGTATCAAGTGTTGCTCATTGATTTGATGATACGGGCAGCTAGTACACAACCTCTTGAAATGCTCCTACTACTTATATAATATTTCCCTATGATGTTATCGAATTGCACAAATCTTCTTCCGAATATTTGTAGCTCCACATGTAGGAGAGTATTTCTCACGAAAAAGCCTCCACATCTCATTATAAGTGGTAGTTGATCAGGGGGGAAAGTAATAAAGTCAATCTTTGGTAGTGTCTCCCAAAGAGAATAGGAATGCTATCAACTTAATATGCTCTTCTTGCATCCAGTTAGCTTTTCGCTAGAATAGACCATATGGAACTCCTTAAGATGCTTATGAGGATCTTCACCTAACATACCACGAAAAGTAGGTAAGAGATGAATTAAACCAAATTTAAGTTCAAAAGCAACATCAATAGTAAGAAAATCAATGCACAACAATTGATGATTAAATTCAGGGGCACCCAATTGTTTAAGAGTACGATCGTTATTTTGCTCAACCATGTTAAAAGCAGTATCAGAACTGGAAGCACTAAAAGGATTAGAAAGTAAATATAAAGCTATATGAATTCCTGGTGAAGAGTCAAGTTTTCTATCAGATGATGATGGATCCTTGGAACTTTGAATAACTTGTCTTCTCGCTCTGCATAACATTCTTTCAAGTTCTAGATCAATTTTTAATTTACCAGTGTGAGAAGATAGTGTCATGCACTGAAACTATCCAAACAAGAAAAGAAATTGACCATAAATACAAATAAAATAAAACAAATAAATTCAGAAAAGAAAATGATATTAATCCCCAACAATGGCGCCAAATTGGTTGTGTGTCGTAACACTACCAAAATAACTAGACTAAGACTATAGCTAGCGGTAAGTTTAGGTCGATCCCATATAGATTAATTCCAATTATTTTCCTAAATTTTCTATATAAGCAAAACAAGAGGGTTTTTGGTTTGAAGCAAAATAGAAGATAAAGTAAAATTGAATCTATAAAAATAAATAAAATTAAACAACAACAAAGTGATAAAGTTGATGAATGAGTTGAAATCTAGTTCTTTGGTTTAATTTCGACCTAAGCACAATTTCACAGATGTCATTGAATTATTGTCTTTACACCTTTTTTAAGACTATTGATCACGAACTAACAATAAGCTCTATTAATTTTTGTTTTTCCTTAGATCATAGTTAATTAAGAAGAGCTCATTAATTAACCTTAACTATCAAGAAACCTAGAACACACTCTCTAAGTTTATCCAAATAACCACATTATAAGTGAGAAAAATAGATTAACCTAAACAACAATCATATAAGATCAGATTATTAAACTTATGCTACGTTATCTCTAACGATTTAATGCCGCTAGTTGCCACATATGACCTTTAAGATAACTATTGCATATTGCATTCAAGTTTTAGCTATGGGTTTTCATTAAAAATGATTCAATAGAGTATTAAAATCATTCTTATATAATACCCAATCAATCCATACAAGATAACATAAACAATCTGAAAAGAGGTAAAGAAAATGATACACAACAACAATCTGCTTAATGTGCTCTTCGACCTCGATTGCACCTCTAAACCGATGTTAGGAAATTTAGCCTTCTATCTCCATATTTAAGTTCTCACCATTGATCATCCTCTCCATCGGCATTATCGGTGTTAAAGAAAGAAGAATAACCGAAGAGAAAATAGGAGAAGAGTGTTTTAAACTAGGTCTTTCCCCAAATGTCCTTTCTGTCGTTACTTCCCTTTCCTTTATATAGTAAAATTTAGGTTTAAACCAAGTGAAACCTGGCAATTAAGGACATCTAACTTTCTCAATTTAATTCTCACGCTGTGAGAATTCACAGCCATGCAAGGTCATTGCACGGTTGTGCAAGCTTCTTATAGCTGTGCATGTGCATAACCCTCTTGCAGCTATGAGAGATCTCCTTTCTTTTATCTTCATTTAATATTCTCTCTTGCCTCTTCTTCTTTCAATCCTCTTCTTCATCATGCTCTATAAATCAATAGAATATGGAAATTGAGAAGATGGTTTCAATGGCATGCTTTTGGGTTACTTTAGCTTCTTTACTTTCAAAAAGTACCTAAGATCAAATATGAGCCAAAGTGAGTATCCTAAGCATTTCTAAAGAGTTAATCAGTAAGTGTAGTATATCAAATGAATCAACATTTATATCAATAAGATAATTATCAAAGAAATAGGCTTAAACAAACATTGACTCTAACTGCCTTCATCTTTTTAATGTTTCTAATTTAACAAATATGATCTCAATATGCATAATAAAAAACAAGTTCTAGAAGCATTCAACTATGCATGATAACACACATAAAAGAATGAAAAGAGCTTTACAATTTTGAAAATTTTCTTTTAGGCTTAAGAGCTCACAAAAAGATTGGGTATATGTGTGTAAACAATTTACAGTTTTCATTTAACTTGATAATTTCAATTACTACTAACAATATGACTTATAAAAACAATTTTATTCTAACTATCACCCTTTTACGTACTAATCCAAATCAATATTCAATAATGAAGTAAAGTATTGGTGGACATATTTCAATTAATTATGAATATCGGTTAATAAAATTCAATAACCACGATATATTAAGCTTAAGAAAATCATTAACCTCTTCCACACGCTTAAAGTTATACATTATCCCCAATATATACAATATAAGCATATATGAAACAAGAAAGGTTGAGTTAATACTTTTTTTTAATAGGATGATTTTCTAATTTTGAGACTATCTATCCAATATTAGGCTAACATCCTTACAAGACATAAAGAAAAAGGGATAAAAAGAACATGGAAATATCATAACATAAAATAATTCGAAATAAAATCTTTTACTAGCACATGAAATAGAAATAAAACTAAATAAAACTCAAACCAATTCTAATAAAATCCCAAGCAGTGTTTGTTGACGTTGTTAGCCCTTTTCACTTTTACCCTCATCTTAGGTTTATAAATAGTGACTTGCTTCCAATTATCTTTTCACAAAAGGGTTTTGTAGCTTGTAAGTAAGCCACCTATTGCAAGATAATAATAAGAGCATAATTACTCAAATTAATAAATCTTAACAATTACATTAATGCTCTTTTCAATGACAAATTGTTAATAAAATAAAGGCTATTGAAACTCCCTTAATCATCAGTTGCCCCAAACAATTGTCCTTTAAAGAAGTGGAAACCCTCCATACTTAAGGTACGACCAATGCTTCAAAGTAATTTCCTTTTTTTGGCTCTTTCCCAATTCTTCCTCAACCACCTTTATCCACTCTTCTTCTTATTCTTCTTCTTCTTCTTCCTGGACAAAGGTTTCTAGTTCATCTTCTTAAATTACCTTCTATCACTTTTCTACTTCTTCTTCTTGGATGAAGACTTCTTCTTCTTTCGAATGATTCCTTAAAATGTCACTACATTTATGAAGCCAACCCTTGTCTCTTCTTCACTTTTGAATTCGCATCAATTAGCTTTCATTTTGGTAAGGAGTTCCATTAATTCATTTGTAGTACTTTTTTCTTCTTCAAAAACCTCTCTTTTGCTCTTAAGGGTGATTGACATTCCATGTTCTTTATGATATGTTTTAGTAGGACTAGGTAAACTCCTTTGCATCTTGTTAGATATTATCTTTGATAACTAGTCAATCCAATTCACCATACTTTATATACGAGCCTATGTTTCTTGATGGCTCATGATTGATTCTTGAATAAAATTGGCCATCATATCTTCCAGAGTTGGCTCCTAAACTTGAGGTGCTTTGTGCTATAAATATTCAGTTGGAGTGTAATTGTTCCATCCATAATCATAAGAATTATTCTATTTTGAATTATAACTATTCTTGTATGATACACCATGAGGTCGGTTCTATATGCTCAGTGACTCCCATATATAAGTCGTGTTTGAAATTCATGATTGTAATAAATACTCCAAAAAAATGTCGCAAAATAGCATAGATATCAGTTGACCTCTAAACACATGTGAGGAAGCCTCTCTCTCCTATATGGTGATGTTACGTATTAGAAGACACATCGTAGTTCCCATCTGCTCCATCCTTCCATTGTGAGTTTTGACGATGACATTAAACCTTAATCCCTGAGATAAACCACAAATACATTGTTAATGTAGGTAATTTTAAAAGATAATTAAATGAATAAACCAATAATACAATAAGATAAAATAAAAATAACTAAAATAAAATAAAATAAAATAAAATAAATACAAAACTAATCACTTGGAAAAGAATCAATATCAAGAATTGATGTGTAGTTAATATCATAGGCTAAAGTACGGAAATACTTAGACAAACGTATGAGTGTTTGTTAAAGAATAAGTTCACTAAATAGACCCTATATGGGAAATTCATTTAGAAAATTACTTATATATCTATGAAAATTCTCATTTTAATGATTATATAAGTGATCTTTTTACTTGAAATCTCTAAAGTGATCTTGTATAAAGATTGTTATATTTTGATACTATTTAAGACATGTCCTAATTAGGGATAGCTCAATTAATAGACACTAGATGTAGAATTAACTATATGGAGTTAGTTGAGTGATCAAGATATGATTCATCACCTTAAAGTAATGAAGAAAAATGTTTCATTGCTCTCATTTAGTATTGATTCGAAAATTCCTTGGCTAAGGTGTAATGACATTTTGTAAATAGTTTACAAATTTCATTAGTTGAATCAATAGCTAATGATGGAGAAATAATATGATTGGATTCAAAATAAAGTAGACATTAATTTCATGCTCAATGTCTATTCGAAATATTGTATGATGAAAGAATTAAATTATCCATAGAAAGGTTAACCAAAATCACTTTGACATTCTTAAATCTTTAGATGGTCATGATATGTTGCTAGACAACATCTTGATTTATAGATATAAATTGTTTAATTAGAGAATTAACTATAAATTAAAAGAGCTTAATTTATCTAATCCTAAATATGAGTTAGGGCTATAATTTACATCTATTGTCAACATATTTGGAAACCAAATGAGTTTCATATAAAGAACAGGTTGAAGAGAGTAATGATATTTTTAATCAAGTTGGACTTGATTTTACAGTTTGAAAAACTTTATGATTAAATATGAGATATTTAATAAATAAGGATTAACATGAGATATTGGATCTTATTTGGGTATAATTTATATTTAACTATAATTATTTGTAATTCTAATTAATAATTAATTATAATTATAATTTAATTTCAATTAAATTACTAATATATTCAAAACTTATTATAAATATGCTTAAGCTTTAATGGGGCTAGCACTTCTTGCTTAACCCTCTTTATAAGAATTATAGAGTTCTCTTAACTTGTTGTGTGGATATTATTAGAGGTTGGACATCTGTACAATTATAATAGTTAAGATGAGCCAATTTCATAAACAGTTCGAAATACACGATAAGAAAATGATCAAGTTTTAAAATAATGTATCAATTAAAATTCATTTTTATTATGATTTATGTGTTAATCATTTCATTGAATTAAAGTGATCTTGATTTTCAAGAAATCAAAATACGAAAAAAAAAAACTTTGTAATTATTCTGCTACAATGGAGATTTGATCTTGTCCTTATTTCCTAACACTTAGCCCCGTACCATCCAAGAAGAGTGCCCTCAAAGTAAATTTAAGGGCTAAGGTCTATGCTATTTTTTAAAGCACGAATCCTTACCATGCTTCTCTGGGTGATAGGTTATGGATTTCAGTGCTTATCTATTGTCAAGAAGGGAGGAGCTATAGTTGTCCAAGAATGGTCACAATTAAATGCTTAAAGATCTTTTTAGCAATTAGATAAATTCATTTTCATCTCCGTTAGAACAATTGTGGTGAGATACACCTTTGACAATTAACTAAGGACACCTGGCTTATTTATCCATACCTTTTGGACAATTAAAACAAATGGATCACTCTCATTTTAACTTTTAAGTGATTGAATGGCCTAACATCAAACATTGTAGTGATTAGAGATTCATACTTTTAGTTATCCTTTACAAAAACTACTTACTATTTTTATACGAGTTTGATTATATTTCTAAATATTAACTTATTAAGTATTTTCAAATATTCATCAATTTTTTAATGAAACATAGCATTCTTCCTCATTCAAAATTTTAATATGAAATTTAGAAGGCTTTGATTATAATTTATAATGGATTGATGTTCTGATCATTTAATGATCTTAGCAGACAGTAGTCCTATAAACCATTTAAGGCTTTGAAATCAAGCTAATCTGTTATGCACGGTCGTTCTTAACATTTTCTAGGTCCTGGGTGAAGTAAAAAAAAAGGTTCCAATAAATCGATAATATATAAATGTGTAAACTTTAAAAGCGTATTTTTATTTATTAAAATTAAATATACATACATAAGTGACTCAATTTATAAGACCACATATTCAACAAAGTATTAAATGATCATAACATAAGTTAATAATATCTTATAAATTTCAATAGCAATAAAATCACACAAAATAGTAAAAGTAATAACAAAATAGTAATAATAGCAATCGAATAGTAATATTAGACTACAAAACACTAACGGGGTGTTTGGAAACTTTCGAATTGAATTCATTAACTAATTAGATTGAATTACATTAATGAGATTGAATTGAATTCAATTTATACTGTTTGGAACAAACACAGTAATATTATAATTGAATTCAATTATATTGTTTGGAACACAATCAAAATGAATTCAATTATTTCAGATGATACATTTACCCTTGACCAAAAAATAATCTTATTAAATAATAAACATTCACACTTACATAGAGCAACTTATAAACATCAATTTCATTATAAATAAAAATTTGTTTATAATCAAAGATGGAGGAAGGATGGATATTTAAGGGATAAGGGTGAAAAAGATACAGTTGATCCTTTAAAAATTCTACGCCCTAAAAAGAAACTCTAAACAATAATACATAAACTGCCTTAAAATATGCGGTGATTATCAACTCAAGGTTTAGGAGGAAACTGTGAAGAACTAGTGATGAGGAGAAACATATGTGCTAATTGTGACCAATAAAACCCCAAAAGTCGACACCACCAATCTGGCCAAAATCCAAAATGTTGTATTTTAGTATGACTAAAATAAAGTTTAATTTGCCACAAAAAAAGGACTCGTAAGATAGACAATCTCATTTGTCAATCCTTGTCCATATGGGACTTGCACAACATAATCATCTGAAAAGAAAACAAAAGTTGATTGGTGAAACTACCAACATATATAAACTCAGTTATATAGTCTAATTCGTAGTCCACCCAAATCCATTTCATGCTATTATATATCTCAAAGAAGTTTATATCCTATCAATTATGATTTGGAGACTATGAAACTGTTAATCCAAAACTAGGACGAGAAGTGCTGTAGACAACTCATGTTAAAGTCAAAAAGTATTGAAGTGAACATATGCTTCCATGCCATATCTGCATGTAGAACAAATCATTTACCATTTTCATATAACCCGAATTGGAAATCATGCACCTTCAAAAGGACAACTTCCATTCCAACCCACTATAATGAATCAACCTCATGCAAGAGACCAACGAATGATGTATAAAACATAATAGTACATGGTGTATGAATCAAGCACACCAAAATACGAAGATATGAGGCAGCTTCCTGCAGATGTAAGAAGAAACGACAACACTACATTATCTAATTGATTAATTATCCAATGTGAACAGTATTTTCTATTCCATTCAATGTGAAATCTAGGCATTGATAACAAACAAACATAAGATGTACTTGAATAATTCCCAACATTGTCCATGAACACAAGCAAAACAGAAATGATCAGGTTTTCCTTTAGAAAAGAATTAACCAAGTCAAAAGAGAAGTTCTCAACTCCCAGCCCAATCCTCCAAACCCTAAAAAGGTGACAACTTTCAGGTGATCAAATACCAACAGACAAGGCAAAAAGAAAAAAATGAAAAAGAATCTCAAAAATTAATACACAAACTTGTCAGAGCAGTGGCTGTGTGAGATGGGAGAAGAGTGGCTACTGTTAAGGAGTGGCTGCGTTGAGAGTAACTGCGTGAAGAGGAGTGTTGAATTGAAGGAGAGTGTTATTGCGTGGGTCTACTGTTGGGAGAAGAGTGGCTGTGGGTTATTGTAGTGATAGGGTTATTGTGTTGAAGTTGAGAGTGGGTATAATGGGCAGACTCTAATTTCAATGTTAAAAAAGAAAAATAGCAATGCTGGAGAATTGAAATCACGTGAAATATTGGTTAAATTGAAATAACAAAGAGAGTGGGTTTCAATTCCCCCTTTGAATTCAATTCAATTCATGTTTATGTTTTTGTTTCAAGCAGGTGAATTGAATTCAATGTTGTAATTGAATTCAATTCACCTTGTTCCAAACAGGCTGTAAGAAAATTGCATTAACAAACACACAGATGATTATAATTTATGAAAAAAAATTCTTCGTACATTTATAAATGCAAAATTATTAATAATATTAACAAGATCAATATTATCTAACATTTCTTTCTAGATATATAAAATAACTAAATCATTCAACATTTGTTATGATGTTAATGACTTCAAATAGGTTTTCAATAATTTTAACTTTAAAAAACTTCTCTCAGTTGATGCTACAGTCATAATTATAATGAAAATTACAATTATAAAAATTAAATTATTTATTAATGATCAATTATATTTTTATAAATAATAAATAATCTAAAAATAAAGAAAAAGAGAGACTCAAGAAGTTTTGAGTGATAAAAAAATTAATGTTTATTAATATTTTAATTAGTCAGAACTCAAAAGTCAACAAATTTTAAATTAAAATATCTCAGATTTATACATTGATGTACGTAAAAAAATTAGGCTGTAATATAGTTCAAATAAATTTGTAAGTATAATTAAGATAAGGTTGAAAGTTAACGTTACTCTTAAAGTTGAAATTCTTTCCTTCCTATCTGCAACTATTAAATAGCATTAGATATCCGACAAGTAAACGTGGGAATGATGCTTAAAAGTAGGCCCCGCATTGCCAATATTGATTACTGATCCGACTTTGAATCTCATTCCACTGATAAGCTTTGTCAACGCACCCATCACAGACTTGAGACTCCCTACAACAAACTGTAAGACCAGTATGTTTGCTATTTGGGCCCCGTTGCATAATTGCTGGATAAGTGCAAAGGTTTGACTAGACGAAACATTGTAGTATTATATTTGGGAGTGAGGACGTTGAAAAGTCACAAGTTTCGACTGCACGAAATAGTGTATTATAATACTCCCTCCTTTTCATAATAAAAGTCGTTTTGAAAAAATACACACTTATTAAGAAAATTAATAAAATTATAGATATATCCTTATTAAAATATGCACATCGGTAATTTGCAATAATTAACATGTAAGAGAAATTGCCTTGAAATTTTAATTCTATAATTAAGATGAGAGAGAAATGAAAGATTAATTTTGGAAGAAAAGTTATAAACATGCATACAAAGTTAACAATAACACTTATTTTGAATAATTAAAATATTTCTAATACGATTTTTATTATGAAACAGAGGGAGTAATATTTGAGAATGAGGATGTCGAAAAGTAAAAGGATATTAAATGCTATTTAATAGTTGACTTTTCAACATCTCCTGTCTGCAACTATTAAATAGGACTTTTCAACATCCCCTATCTGCAACTAAGTACTATTCAATAGGACTTTTCAACATCCCCTATCTGCACTATTTAATATCCTCCGATAAGTAAACGTAGGAATGCTGCTACTTACTAACTGGGAGTAAAAGTAGGCCCGGCACTGCCAATATTGGTTACCTATCACTCGTGAGAATCTTAGGCACTGATTCGACTTTTAAATTAAACATTAAATCTTCTGGTTCAACTGCTCCTTTTCAATCTGTTCTATCTACAAACTTATCTAGAAGTCAAAAGGTGGAAATAGTAAGGAATGTGATATAATCAAACTTAATGCATGAAAGAAGCATATGATGCCCACCAACTTGGGTATACTATTGCGACTTATTCATTAACATCAATCGAACCGTGGAGAAAATAATTTATTGATGATTGTAATGTTTATTTAAAGAAAAATTATTTTTATTTATTTGATTGACTTACTCACAATATAAATCCCATATTATACAAATTAAATATAATGTTCATATTACATCTAAATATTATTTCTAATTGACAATTTGTCAAAGATAGATATATGTGAAATGAGAAATATAAATTTTCTCACATGTGAATGAGAAAATGTATATGTGGATTATATTTAACTGAAATAACATAACATTGGAATTTGGTAGAAGATACAGTTATATGCTCATGAAATTGAATTTGACATTTCAATATATATATATATATATCATAAAGGAATTATTATATTTTCAATTGTAAAATACACAATGATAATTAAGTTGAAATAATTATTTATTGAATTCTAGGTGGCAATATTAAATACGCTATAGAAAACTAACTTTCTAGGTGAACACCATTAATACTAAAGACTAATTTTTCTTGATCAATGAGGTAGGAATGTTCAACTGAAAAAACTTGAGACAAGGGAATTCACATAAGAAAAAAAATCAAATATATTTAAAATGAATGAGAGGTAGTACATTCGAAATTCATTTAAATATGATGTTTGGAGAAATTATATATTAGATCAATTTATAAAATCAATAAGGTTAGTTTTTGATCCAAAACAGGAATAAGTTTTAAATTTTCTTACTTATGAAGCCTAACGATATGAGTCAAATTTTTTTTAAATCATACATACAATCCAACCACTATAAAAATTTGGTCATCATGCCATGAGGAAAAATAAGTCATAAACTTTAAGTACAGATTACGGACTCCTGCATTGCAATCATCCTATAAATTTTAAGATTTGCAATTCCATCCGTTATAAAATAAACAAAGTCCCAAATAGTTATATCTTTTATCATACATGACAACAGATAGCTAGCTGTATACTTTATATGTTCCAAATATTGAAAACATTTAATACAAGAAATTCGGTTCCATACCCGAAGATACTTATATCTAAATATACAAAATTAGTTTAAGTCTTCTATCTAATTTTATCCCGTCCAATTCTTTCTAACGTTCAAAATTGTTTTGACTATTAGACGTGAGTTTAAGAACTGTCCAACTTGTCCATTGTCATTTTGACCATTGGACAGAATTTGGTCAGAGTAATATTAGATAGAAGATTCCCGCACAAAATTTTTACTTAAAAATGTACTAGAGATACTTAGTTAAATATGTCATATGAGGTAGTTAATCTTACAAAAAGTTATATAAAAGTCACTATAAATAAAAAAAGACGAATTACTTTCAAATGTTTATGGCATTTGCACAACTTTAGTAAGTTTCTATGAAAGAGACATAAAAGTGTAGTTAAATCGTTAATGAACACTTAAACTAAACACTTAAACTAATATAAATCACTGATGTCTGATTTCCTTAATGTCAGCATAAATGTTAGCAGAGTCAAGTTAAGTTAAGCTCATTTGCAACAAAATAAACTATTTAACATGAAATATAATTGAGGTGAAGTTAGTGAATTTTATTTTCTTCGTTCGAGGTTTAGACTTTAGACAATAAACAAGTTATGAATAACCGAGAGACTCGTTTAATACCTTTTATCTCTACCTTATCATGCTATTCCATATAAAATAAAATTTACAGCGGTTCTTTATTAGCATGTGAAAGACGTTCATCTGTTGGACTGAACAAGTCTATATATATAAGAAGCTTTCCCACTCTTCATTGCGAATAGCAAAGTTCTGGTTATCCTAGTCTTCTGTCACACTGTGGATGATCCAAAATGTGGTGCGTCGGCCTTTTGCTTCTGACATTGTGTGACCCACTATTGGGTTTTCAAATGGAGGAATCCAAAATGTAATGGGAAGCTTCCTCCAGGTTCCATGGGCTTGCCTCTTGTTGGAGAGACAATTCAGTTTTAGGTTTTAATTCTTTTAAAATCAAGATTCGATCTTATCAAATCACCAAAAATAAAATAAAAATAGAAATATACTTGAATTTATTATAAAATTTGTATGAAGTCTTGTGATTTGTCTTCCAAATTAGAACGTAACATTTTTTTAGAATTTTCCCTAACTCTCTACTTTTTATCTAATAATAAGACGTCAGAAAAGGATTATACATACGTTTAATTTTGAGACCACAACTACTTATATAAGGGTAAAATATTAATCTAATTTCTTTAATTTCTAATTTAGCCCATCATAAAATTAAAAATTATAAACCTAGCCTTTATACATATAAAGCCCATATTTGAAATAAATGCTTGAAGCCCAAAATATCATAAACGTATTATACTACTTTCATTAATTGGGTTCTCAACTTTATATGATAACCTTTATATGTAATTATACTCATATAAGCCTAGATGGATGGTTAAAAATTCCTTACACTTTGATCTCTAGCAAATCAATTGATATGCCTTCATTTTTCAAAAGCAGAATAAGAAAGTAATCAGAAACTTAAAACTGTTCTCTCTTTCTTCTTTCTGCTAAGACAAGGGCAATGGCGTTACATCCTTTATTACAGTTGTATGGTTAGGAATGCCTAGGAAATCTTCTTTTTTATTTTTTCTTTCTGACTTCCATGAACAATGTTATGTAAGAACTCAACAACAAATGCGTTTCGCTATGTACAGCTGTTGCCTCAGTAAATAGCCGTGATGACCTTTAACCTTGCATGTAATTGCAGATATGGTCCACTCTTCAAAACAAGCTTGGCCGGTCGGCCTGTTGTCCTCTCATCGGACGCAGATTGCAACTATTTTATACTCCAACAAGAAGGAAAATTGGTGGAGTTCTGGTATATGGATTCCTTTGCAGAGCTTATGGGCCAAAATGGTGTATTTAGAGAAAGGTATTGTTGCGGGGTTTGTATGCAACAGCATCAAAAGATCCATCGGACAATACTATTCCTCCTCCCTGAATTCGAAGACGTAGTGAATCACGCCCTCGATGTTTGGACGACTCAGAAATCCATGGAAGTTAAACATGCTTGCTCAACAGTTCGTTAACCTCTGTCTTTCTTCATATATTTCATTTGAATCAATCACATAAAAAACCTTCGCATCACTATTACGTGGTTTTTATAAACTGGACGGGATTTGCGTAGAAACAACATGTGGTGAGTGGTGTTGATATTAATTTTTGGTTTAGATATCGGTATTTTACGTCAAATTAATTACTGATCGGTAGTCGTACAATTTTTCAGATGATATTGAATTATACTTCAAAGCTTCTATTCAGCTATGATCCTGAAAAATCTAGCACACATTTGTGTGAAATACTTGCAAGCTTCATGCAAGGGCTGATGTCTTTGCCCTTGAACTTACCTGGCACTGCCTTCACAGGAGCTTGCAGGTGATCTCAGATTTCTATGTTATAAATGTTCCATCCTGAAACATTTTCTTCAGGATGTCATTGTTGCTTGTATGTTTAAGAAGCTAACCTTCTTCTTTTATGTTCTGAATCAGAAGATGATTAGAGAAGCGGTGGAGAAAAGAAAAGCAACCGCTCATCCTCCGACGCGAGGAGGGGACTTCCTTGATTGCCTCGTTAATTACATGAGGACTGAAAACTTATTGACAGAGAATCTAATAACTTACACAATGTTTGCACTTTTACTTGCCACCTCTGAGACAATCCCTACAACTTGAGCAGTGGCAATTAAGTACTTGGCAAAAGAGCCTTCGGCGATGGAAGAGTTATCGGTACTTGAAAATGAAGCCACCTAATCGTGCTGTCCTTTCTTATTTCTCCAAGAAGATCGTCTCATGAACAATTCGTCTATAATTTTGTGATATGCTTTTGGCTTGATAATGTTCTTTATCAGAAAGAAAACGACGATATTGTAAAGAGGAAGGGAAGTAAGGAAAGAGGAATGACGTGGAAAGATTATAAGTCGACGACTTTCACCATGCAAGCCAGTCAAGTCTAGTTAAAATGTTGGATTTTCTTCTCTCACTGTTCCATTTCGAAATTGGTTTATGAAGGTTATCAACGAATCCCTTCGAATGACTGGTTCAGCAGGAATTCTTCGCAGAGCCACTCCGTATAAGTGGCATGCAATTTTCTTTATACCACTTGATTGACAATAGCCCGTCAACCTCTGCTCACTATCAAATTTTGACAGGATACACAATCCCAAAAGATTGGACTATTTACAATGATCCCCTACTTTCAATACATGAAGATGGAAGGTAATAATTTTATCCGTATGTAAAAGTCCACGATTTTGGCTTGACCACATCTACAGCCGGATCATTTGACGATACGATACCATTTTATTTGCATCATTCTCTTTTCAGTGTTCAGTTTAAGTCGTTCTGATGAATCAAGAACAGGATTTGGGAGAAAATATCAAAGCAAAATGTTTGATTCCATTTAGTGGCGGAATGAGGACCTGTCCAGGAGCTTATGGCTATATTTCTTCACTACTTCGTTACCAAATATAGGTCAATCTTTCTTCTGTACTTTTTTTGTTTTTTCTGTGCAAGGAGCGTCCTGATATTTGTTTTCTTACCTTTCAGGTGAGGGCAGGGAAAATTGCTAGAAACCCAGTGATAGGTTACCATATTAAGATTTCAAGAAGGACAGCATTGACTATAATATGATCTATAACTATAATAATAAAAACAAAATATGACCCATTTACTATAAAATATCATTACTTAGTATTTCTTTACATTATTTAACTTTCCTTATAAACTCAGGTCATCATATTATTCAAAAAGTAATAACTTATTTACGTTAAGTTCATGAAATGTCTAATTATTTTTATCACAAAGTAAAATAATTTATTTGTCTTATCATATACCTCCCTTGAGAAAAACTCATTTCTTATACGGAAATTTTCATTCAAAGTAATAATTTTTTTCTCCCCAACAATTTACAATTTATGTAGGAGATCATAACACAGCATAATGTTAAGATCTTAATATGTTACTTCTCTCCTTATAAACTAATTCAATACTTTAAGTTAGACTTTCTCATATTTAATTAATCTCCACAAAAGGTTAACTTATATAATTATCCAATGAAGTTAATCTCTTCACTTCTTCAAATAAAGTAATTGTTGAAATATGAACAAACATAACAATAAAAGGAACGCATAATTAGAAGAATAATGTGGAAAGAAAATAAAAGAAGCACATAAGAAATTAATGTGGTTTAACTCAAAAGGCCTACTTTACAAATATAATATAAAGTTCACATTCTTTCTTTAGATTTATACTTGTTCTATATAAGAATAAGAGCTTCTACTTATAAACAATGACGATAATAAAATAGGAACTAGATATATACAAATCAAATTGAAGTGATATAAACATATCTGAAATTAAGATAAATCATAATTAACTAAACTGTTTGATTAAAGATTGAGGTAAATGTGATTATTATCAAAAGATATTCTTAACATCTACCTCAATATGAGCACGGATTCAAGTTATTGACTTATTTATAAAAATCAAACTCTAGTAACACTACAAGAAAAATATTTATTGGTTATTTTTTCCCTATGTTTTAGAATTTGTAAACAAAAGTCTATTTTTTCACAAATCTTCTAAGAAAAATTTTAACTTAATCAAACAAATAGCAAGACTTATGTCAAAAAATATTTTGCAAGCTTTCTCAAATATGTTAGTTATGATTAATTTATTCTCTATGTTTGTTTTTATAGTACAATGCTATTAATTTAACTACAAATTATTTTTTCTAACTAATATAATTATAGTGAATTTGCTTAGCCGAAGCAATTAGCTATTTTTTTCACGTAATGAAACAATGTTAGATCTGAACATAAAATATAAATCCTTCCCGAACTCCTCTTCTGTAGACTCCACCACAAATGCAAGGTAACAAGTTGAAATCATGTGCGAATTCTCTTTGTGACACACATTCTCTTACACAAAATTTTCATCAAATTTCTCATTTTTCTACCTAGATTTGTTTTCCTTCCTATTAACTCGTTACAATTTCATGACAAAACTACTTTAATCTCCAGATCTTTTCCTTCTTGTGGTGAATTTGGTACAACTTCTTCATTATATTTCTTTTGAAGAATTTTGGAATTTTGTGGTCCACCATTTTTCTTAACTGATTAATAATTGAGGTTTATCCTTTTTCCAGGGATTTGTAGAGGCAACTTTTTTTGATCCCATTTCTGGATTCATAAAACAAAAAAATAAACTCATTACTAAAAAAAGTTGAAGGTGATAGGATAAACTTAGTTACACAGGCTAGGCATAAAACAAATGAAGAGATGAAGGCAAGAGAACAGTGGTGATTAGTGGATTTTGTTAGTCAGAATTGGAAATCTAATATGTGACTTTCTAAGAATTGTTTTGCTATTATATTGTAGATGGTGTGATTAATAATGTCATAAATTTGATCTACTTTAATTTCGTTATTTTTGTTGTGATTTTCTGATTGGTTTGGGTTTTTTTTTTAAATCTATTTTATGTTGATAAAGAGTGTGGTCTAAACTTAGA
Source organism: Erythroxylum carthagenense (assembly GCA_026413575.1). Classification (NCBI taxonomy): domain Eukaryota; kingdom Viridiplantae; phylum Streptophyta; class Magnoliopsida; order Malpighiales; family Erythroxylaceae; genus Erythroxylum; species Erythroxylum carthagenense. The sequence continues at coordinate 28,223,909 of JANZLD010000006.1, read as the reverse complement.
AGAGTAGGATTTGATCTTACTATTATGTTATTATGGTTTTCATATCCTTATTTAGGATTTAGAGCTTTTTTTTAATCATTGGGGATTTGATTTGAATTTGGTTAATTACTCAATGGCTTAAAAATGGAAGCATAACTAATGTGATGTTAAACTTCAATGAAAGTTGAAAAATGTAATTGCTCATTTGCACGTAATTTTTTATGCACTATCATGCATGCAAGTAGTATGGGGAATCTTAATCGTGCTAGAGAGTTGGAAAAAAATCCATACATGATCATGCAACAAATTCTCCATCTTTAGTATCTAACCGTTGATATAGTTTCTCGTAAGCTTTATTTTTAGCTTATGAAATTATCATCTTTACCTCTTTTTTTGCCAGTTTATAACTTTCTCTATTACCAACTCTCTATCTTTGTGGTGCTATCCAATAGAGATTTATAGGCAACCTTCTTGAACTTAACTCTTTCTTGAACATCTTCATTCTACCACCAAGACTCCCTCTTACTACTAAAGTTGTATACATTAAAAGAGTTGCAAAACTCTCTTATATATGGTTTGCAACTCTTACCAAATTCCGTTCTTCTCCATAATTACTCTGTCCCTAAATTGTTTCACAATATCTCCTTTAATTCTACCATTTGATTCTGGTATACCTCTTGGAACTTCTCTTGTTCCTCCATCTCTCACTACAAGAAAAATGACGTTTAGTGATGGAAATTACTGGCGGAAAACGTTTGGATTCTATTAGTAATATAAATTAGAGACGGAATGAACCAATGGACAAAAGTATCGTTAAAATGGTCGTAGGTAAATCTATTGATGGACATATTATACAACCGTCAGTAAATATACTGACGGATGGCTGTAACTGCCAGTAAATTTATTTACGAACTTTTCCTTTCTATCGGAATATTTTTCGACAGTTATGATTGACCGTCAGTGAGTATATCAACGGTTTAGAAAAACCTGACGGTGAAGTTGGCGACGACTGTCAATATCACCGATGGAACAAAGTGTTATCGTTGGTAAATATCTTACATTTTACTGACGGTTTATGGTGTTCCATCAAAAAATTAGTTTATTTTACCAAACGAATTTTTATTTTTCGTCGGTAAAGAAAATTTAAAATTTTTTAAATTTAATCTTGATATCAAATTTTATTTCATGATCTTATAATTAATTCATAATTTCAACAATTATGAATTATCTATACAAAATATTTTGATTTGTTTATATATTTAATTTCTTTAAAAGAAAAATTGATTGATAATATAAAGTTAAAATTATCGTAATTGACAATAAAAGATTATAGTGTACATAATAAGTCTTTGTAATTGAAAGCAAATGACTACAACAATTCTATTGTTCTGATGACCATGGATGCTTTGAGGTGCTACCCCTCCCCTTCAACTCATCCACCTCATGTCTTAATTAAGTTATGTAGTCAATCAATGTCTTCACTGTGGTCCGAAGCTCATCGACTTCATTGGTTTGCAATTGTCTACTAGATGTTGTTGTACTGGACGTGGAGAATTGCAAATAACATGTGTTCGCAAATGAACCTAGCTCGAAGATCCTTCCACGATAATCCTACCACCCACTACATCAAGATATGTTTGACTCTCATCAATAGCTTGTTCGTGCTGAGACTGTCGCTGAATGATTTCTTGTATTTGGTCCTATTAAGAGACAATGTTTATATTAGTAAGTGATAATTATTAAGAATTAATATTAAAGCATAAATTTCACATATATTAAATTCTCTATATTGGGTATTGACGAATATCACATCGTCATGCTTCTTTATGTGAGTGTGCAAAAAGACTGACGGGGTGTAGGCCTCATGTCCATAAACTTTTTCTATATAAGAATAAATGTTATAAGTACATTATAATTTATAAAAATTTCGACACGGTTTTCTCAATTTTTATGATATTTACCTCCTGTTGGATAAAGAAAATAACTCAACGTAGCTATATATAGCATCAGACATTTATACCATTATCATTATCCATAATACACATACTTTCATTCCAACATTCACACATCAATTTAAATTAAAATACAATAAAGTAAAACAATTAGAATATAAGTGTAAATTTTAGATACTTACAAGTCTCTCTGCATGCTCGTGGTGGGTAATTGATCTTCCCATTTGTATGGGAAGACTCTCTCCCCCTAGTCCTCCACACCTATTGGTTGAGTTATGCTCTGAAATGGACATTGCCTCAAATGATGTCTAATATTGCTGCCATAACTTCATATTTGCTCAGAAATATAAGGCGGTCATACAACAACCTTATTTATCGTACTAATAAAGTCACAATAACGTGAACGTACTCGTGTCTCCCATACTCCCATACTTTATATATGATCGCATTAAATTTAGAATCTAAAAAAATCTTTCTGAAATAAAAGGAAAGTTTTTTTTTATAATACTTATAATGTAACAATATTAATCTAATTAATGTATATAAATAAATTAAAAAATAAAATAATTTTTTATTGTACCTCAAACTCCTGAAAGTAAAATGTCTTTGTGGCCTGACAAATATTCTTCTATACATAAGCCTCAAGATCAATCTTCTCCTTAAATTTAGTTGTCATATTTCTGGAGCACAGTTCAGACGGAATCAACCTAATATAAAAACAAATAATTTTATACCATTTGCAAAAATTTAAACCTATAACTTAATTATAAACATATAGTGTTTCATATAATTTCACTTACATATCATTGACAATTGTTATGTAAGTTCTTCCGTCAAGTATCTCAACTCCAGGTTGGCAGTTCTTTCATCCGCTATAAGGGTAGGGGATGATGTAGGAGTGATGGATGGTGTAACATTAGGAACATCAAGTGATGCGTCATCTATAATTGTAGTAACTGGAGGGGGAGGGGGTGATTCAGTTGCAGCTGCAGAGTGTGATGGTTCACCTTGACAGTAAGGACCTCTGAATTGTTACCTGAACCTGGGTCGCGTTATATCACGTTGTCTCTTTGATGGCATATTTGTACCTGAAATTTATTGTTTATTGAATTTTCTAGAATTATAAGAATTTGAATTCAATATTTTACACAATATATTGAAAAGGAAATAAGGCGATTTGTTGAATATAATATTCAAGTACAAACTTTGAATTAGAAGGTTAACAATTGTTATAGTCATAAAATAAGAACAATATTAGTCCACACTCAATAGTACGCAGCTTGACCTCTAACTAGTGGGGAGGTTGTTTGAAAAATTCTTACAGATACAACAATAAATCAACTTTAAAGCTGAGTCCAGTGTATTGCATCGATAAATGGCAACAATATAATTATTTTCTTGGATTCCAAGTGACATGAGAGTTAGTAAAGGTAAATGAGTACCCAATGTCTGGATTCCTGAGAAGGGTTATGATATGTTCAAATGCAGCAATTGAAAGAGTGATAGTTCTTCCCTCAGGTGTAGGGTTGTTAACACCCTCTTGCAACAACATTTCCGTTATAGCTAAACTTGTAGAGGATATAGTGAATAATTCGCCAGATTTAGCATGGAAGACAAACTCTCTAGATAAACTGCCAGTACAAAACAGTTTACCTAAAATAAAATCAGTATAGAACTTAGATATTGTTATATTAGAAAACTATTAAACGAACCAAAATTAGAGTGACATGTATATGTGAATGTCTAGACGAGGTCTGTTGAATTGATGAATTTTCCAAAATAATCAATTTTCCTAATCTGTTATAGAATGTTGTGACATTGCTTCTGCCTCCGTGGGCATATATGTCATGTTTGAGATTCAAGGAAGCTTAAAACAACATGTAGTATATACCATCAAATGTGAAAATATATAATAGCTTCATAAAAGGAAATAAGAAGAACATAATAAAGAAAGTGACGTTGTTCAGATTATACTAAACACCTTGAAGCAGAAGATCAGCCATGAAACTAAACGATCATTAGTGTATGAAGTGGAGATTTTTTCTTACATTGTTTATTCCTTCAGTAGGGACAATTTTGCCACAATTCTCCTAACGGAATGAATTAATAACATCCAGAACTAGTCACTGTGTCGACATTCCTTGATTAAGAATTTAAATTCAATATTTTACACAATACACTGAAAAGAAAATAATTGATTTGTTGAATATAATATTCAATTACAGACACAAATTAATCACTATCATCACTTAATTGTAAATTACAATCATCTTCTTTTTTTTGAAGAATAAGAATCAAACTCTGGCTCATCTTCAAATCTCTGGCCCTTGTCATCCTCTCCAGATGAAGTTTTAACAAATTCATTAGATGGATCGTTCAAAGGTTCATTATCATCATATGTGACAAATGCATTTATTTCATAAACATCTTCCTGAAATGCTTCACTTTCAATTCTCTGTTCTCCTTTTCCATACAATTCAAAAACACCTCTAGGTTTAAAGTTGCAAATGGCCAACCAATCTGATTTATCTCATCGTAAGATGGAAAAAGGGACATAACACACCTGTTTTGTTTGCATTGCCAACACAAAAGGTTCAAATTATTTCAATCTTTTTTGGTTGTTGATTTCAACTAGATTATATCGGTTATGCACTTTTGTGCCAACATTTGGATTCGGATCAAACCAGTCACACTTAAATATCACATTTTGCTTTATTAGCAATGTAGGATACTCAATTTCAAGTATCTCAATAATTATACCATAGTAATCCATCAATTCTCCCTGTATGCAAACTCCACTATTTATTGTTGTTATGCTATGACTATGATATTTTTTATGATATTTGTATCCATTAACAAAATACACCGGATATGACTTAACAGTTCATAGAGGTCCCTTTGCAAGATCACATATGAACTTTGTTTTCTATTTGAACATTTAAATCTTATTATTCAATCATTTGAATAGTTATAAGTGAAAACTTACATATTTTTTGAACCATCGAGGAAAGTGTCTTCCAATTTCTTTGTTTATATCATCTTGCGTTTTGTCTAGTATTAGCTCCCATAACAATTTCTTGTATAATCTAAAAACATTATTATGTATTTCAGTTAGGAACAACATAAAATTTCAAAACCCAAATAATCATTTTCAACTTATTGCACGAAAGGTTGAACCTCTTGACAATTCAATAAATTGTAACCATAGGTAGCCTTAATTTCTTCCTCTGTTATCATTCTTCTTATTGAATATCTATATGTTCGTCCAAGATGGATAAGCTACCATCAGCATCACTTGTTCCTCCTTCATCGTTATTACGAGGAACTTTTTTTTCTCTTGTGTGAACATGTGGCTCAAAATAATGTAAACAAAATGTACTAGCTTCCTCTATTAAAGAAGCATTACATATCGAACCTTCAACTCTAGCCTTGTTTTTGACATTTTTCTTCAAGTGATGCAAAATACATATATTAGAGAATACGGTTATTATAATTTAGCAGTTAAAACATATTATTACTTTAATTACAATAATTTTTGTTGAATTACATCTCAAACGGATACATCCATTGACATTGAACTGGACTGGCTAGTTTTGCCTTGTGTACTAAATGCACTTATAGACGCTTCATACAGTCAAAGAAGTTTGGAGGAAAATTCCCTGCTAATTTGCACAAAATTACTAGAATTTGCTTTTCTGATTTTTCCATTTTTGCCAACTTGATTTCAGATGATGTTAAACTTTTGAAAAACAAACTTAATTATATTATTACTTCCTAAACCTTATTTAGTAGCAACTCCCGAAATGCTATTAAAATTAGTCTTTGCATAAACACATGACAATCTTGACTTTTCATCCGAAATAATTTATACTTCCCTATGTCCACACACCTTGCCAAGTTTGAAACATAACTATCAGAAAACTTTAGGCTTTTCAACCATTTACACAAAAATTTCCTTTTGTTTTTTTGTCTAAAGTGTAACATGCTTTCAAATATTTACCAGTGCAAAGATTTTTATGTAACCGCTCCCTTCTACAAAAAAAGGTTGTAAATCAGCTTGTGATTTTGCATTGTCTTTTGTCCTTACTTCAATGTTCATTATGGTATTGAACAAATTGTCAAAAATATTTTTTTCAATATGCATAACATTTAGATTATGATGTATCAAATTAGTTTTCTAATATGGAAAATCCCAAAAGATGCCGCGTTTCTCCGACAGAAGTTTTTACTTATGCTTGTATTAACTTCATCATATTCAAATTCTATAACTTTCAACAATCCTAATTCCTCAACCTCCTATAAAATCTCTTCACCAACTTTGTAAGGGGGAGGAGGTGTTTTTACCATCATATTCTTAATGAACTTTTGTTTATTGCGTCTACATGGATGATTTGGAAGAAGAAATTTCCTATGGTTGTCAAATCAATATGTTTTGCCCCCGTTCGGAAGATAAAATGCATCATAATCATTGCTACAATAAGGACAAGCCAATTTTCTTGTTGTGCTCCATTCAGACAACATGACATATGTCGAAAAATCACAAATGGTCCATATCAAAGCTGCTCTCAACACAAAATTCTATTTCAAAGACACATTATATGTCTAAACACCATATTCTCAAAGATGCTGCAATTCAGATATCAATAGTTGTAAGAATACATCAATTTTATGCTTCGAATTTGTAGGCCTTGGCACAATCACTATCAAAAACATATATATGTCTTTCATACACATCCATGGAGGCAAATTATAAGGAGTAATTATGATTAGAAATGATGAATATTGCTGGCTAGATTGACCAAAAGGTTGAAATCCATCTATTGACAATCCCAAACTAACATTTCAACTTTTAGCTATAAACTCAAGATGGGTGTCATTGAAATGTTTCCATGCCAGTTCATCTGATGGATGACTCATTATTCCATCTTCTTGTTCATGTTCATTATGTCATCTCATGTGAGATGCAGTAATATTATAAGCATATAGTCTTTAAAGTCATGGAGTTAGCGGAAAATAATACATCCACTTCTAGGGTACTAATTTCTATTTTATAGAACGTTTTCTAGGCTTAAACCTAGATTGACCACAAAATTTGCACTCTTATAATTTCACATCATCTCCGCAATACAACATACATCCCAATTTGCAATAATCAATCTTTTCAACAGGCAAATCAAGACCCCTAATAATTTTCTTCATATTGTAAAAACTATCAACCATTGTATGATTAGGAGGCAATGATTCATTATACTATTCATGAATTTTATCAAAACTGCTGTCCAAAATATGCCCTTCAGACTTTATGTTCAATCTTCGAGCAATTAAAGACAATTGAGTCATTGTATTACAATTTGGCCATAATTCTTGGTCAGTTGACTATAATACGTCAAAAAACTATTTTGCATATGGGTTTGGTTCTTCTTCAAGATTTTTCATATTTTCCTGAAAGGTATAATCGGTTGCATCATAAACCATTTGCATGTAAGGATTTTCATTTCCAACCACACAATTTGTTCTAAATCCAATCCCCCCTTTAAACTCATTTAAGTTCATAGATGATTGTACTTGATTATCCCCTGAGGTGATATAAATCAATAGTTCCCCATGTCATGTCCACTCAAAATAGTTAGGGGACAAATCCTTTTCTCAACAAATGCTCATTAACTTCATTAATAGGGAGGAAAAGAATGTGTTTGCACTTTTTACATAGACATATGATCTTTGACCCATCCATATATACAGGTTGAGAAAATGCATAATGAATAAAAGCTTCAACTCCCTTAACAAATCCAGGATTAATGAAACCATCAGGTGGTAATCATCTATACATCCAAGATTCAACATTACTTATTTATGCAAAACTGTTAATTTAAAACAGTGGTTTCCATAGTTAGTATCACTTATGTTCGCCAAAGATTACAAAAAATCTAAGGTAAGACTTCTGAATCAAGAGAACAACTTCTCATTGTGACTCCAAGGCTCGTGGTATTTTTCACCGATAAGCCTCACGGGAGCTCCATCACGGGTTATGGGTTAAGATCAAAATTATTTTCAAACTAAAGATCTATTTTTTCTTGGTAATCATATATGTTAGAAGAGATTTAATGTTAGAAGTTTGATGTTTAACCTATATTAAATATATACTAGTGCTAAATATAATAAGTATTCATAAAAATGTGAATACTTATTTTAATAAATTATTGTAACATATACAAATTATTTAATATGTTTAGAAGAAAATTATTATTATATTAAAAAAATACGTGGGTTAACCAGTCACCAACCTTCAGAAATTGTGACATAAATACCTTCATCATTATCCTTTCTATGTCGGACCCCGTTCCCAGAGCCCAACTCTCGTAGTCCTGAAGTCTTGTGCTTATGACCTTGCAGGGTCCTTAACTGAAACTCCACATTCGTGGCAAGTGCACACTATGTAAACACTAAAATCATGGGTTGACTTATTCATATAAGTTGTAGCTTTATGTCTCAAGTTCGTTCTGAAACACGAATCAACTCAAACGGAGTTGTGTAACTCAAGATATGCCTCAAAAACCTAAAAGAGTTCATAACCGAAACATGCTCTCCTAACCGACCATTCACTTACTTTAACGAAAACTTTCCCAATTCAACTCCAAATGGTACCAATTTTTATTTAGTGTAAGATATATGTCTTAGGAATCTAATGGTTCAAGCCTCACCTCAATTGGAGGTCGGATGGGGGAGTTATGCTCAAAAGAACAGACTATGCTCATGCTCTAAATCAGTTTGAAGCTCTTTTGGCGCGATTTCCATAAATTTCAATGTATAAATCTGATTTCTTTCGTTTTTGCGCCATTAGAAAGTGAACATCTAGATCTACAACGTTTATGAAGACCACAAAACAAAATTCGGCCTCTAACATTGTACAAAAACACCATCTTTCCAGTAGCTGTCTGTTAAACGGACAGCCATGTCCGTTTAACGGACACATTCGGGTGAAAGTGTCCCAAATGGTCCGAGAATGTCCGTTAAACGGACATGGACAGGCTAAGGAGTGTTTTCGCACCCGAGGCTGTCCGTTTAACGGACATCTATGTCCGTTTAACAGACATGCAAATCTTCAAAACTCCAAAGCCTCTCAACTTCAAAACCACTTGCAACTATCATCTTTCAAAACTCATAACTTCTTACTCCTAGCTCCAATATGTGCATATTATACCTCAATGGAAAGATAACAAGATGCTCTACAAGTTTCATTAAGGATACAAAAGTGGATTCCATCATTAGGTAAGGTAAAAGGCCACTCAAAGACACTGCTCATTAAAGACCAATATAACAGTAACATAGCTAAATGAACAGTGACTGAATGTGTTCATAACCTCATAACTTTTTAACCCTAAGTCCAAATGAGACAAATGATATACCCTTAGAAAGCTCTGAACTTCTACTACA
>JANZLD010000006.1:27916069-27932015 GCA_026413575.1 Erythroxylum carthagenense | reverse complement strand
ATTAAGTCAAGAGTTGGATTCCGATAACGGGATTCATCGTTGGATTCCGGTCTCCGGGATCGGGTTCCGACAATAATGGTCTAACTCTAATCATGTAAGTCTTTTCCTTATTTATTCCATTTTATCACCACCTACAATTGACACTGAATAAGATGGTAACCACACTCTGATACTAGTTGTCACAAGATTTAAGTAAGGGTAGGAAAAGTCACTGTAAGTATCCCTTATGTCAATTCAAAGTTTATAAGCTTAATTTAGCAAGATATTTTATCAAACACTTAGTATGCAATGTGATTTGGGCAATTTTGAAACTTAAAAAATAAAACCAATAAAACAAATATAGTAAGACATGCTCATTATCACATAAGAACAAAATACAATAGGTTTTATTTGAGACAACAATAATTAGCTCTTTCATCACTGTATTTATATAAGAAGGTGTATGTAAATCAATCAAAAGTTAATTTTTAGAGAGTTACAATAATTATTTAAATAAAAAATTACATAATATTAGTCCATGAATGACACACAAGAAGAGAGTAAATTATGCATATCTATTCTTGTACCTTTTTAAAATTTTAACGAAATTTTGCTCATATTAATGTATGGTTATGGTAACATAATCACTAAAAATTACAAAACTATCATAATAATGATAATGAGATAAATGAGAGAGGGGGAAAACATTTACTAACCTATCTCTATTTCTCAATCTTAATTTAACATTTCAGTATTATCTTTCTTCAGCTGGTGATGAGGAACCTTTATATTAGTATTATGGGTGAGAGGAACCCTTTACAATGCTAACTGATCACTTAATTGATCTTATAAATTTTCAAATACAAATTGAGAACTCTCTTTCTTGATCACACGAACGAACTAGGGTTTAATATAAGTTATGTAATACACACATGCGTTTAAAGGCTCTTTCTACTCTTTCAAGGCTTTTACCATTTCTTCAATAGCTGAAGATTCTTTCCACAACTAAATTGTTGTCTATTTATACCTAAAATCATTTTAATTTATCATTAGATCTACAAATTAGCAATTATAACAACTAGCTTTAGGCACAGTAAACTAGTTGATGGTTAGAAACTCAATCTTCATTATGTCTAGATTATATCCACTTTGTTTTCCTAAGTTCAATTAGTTGATGGAAACTATTCGACTAATTGATCATATACTATTTGGCACATCAAGTAGTTGAACCTTTAATTGATGACTAACTCTACAAAATATGCATTTTGTCCTCCTTTAAACATCATATTTGTTAATCGATGTCAACTTTTCAATTACGTGATATCTTCTTAAAAAGTGGAAATATTCAACTCCAAGACTTTTCAAAGGTTGAACACACATTTTTAATAAAAACTTGATTCCAATTCATTTAAAAAATTATCTTAAAAGTGTTTTGAAAATCAAAAGAATTTTCCTTGAAATCGTTTCAATTTTTTTATTGATTATAACAAAATACATGTATTATGTCGTAAGTATAAATGACCGTGTAACGATCGAATTACTAACTGTTAAGATATTTATTATATATCTTATTATTTAATTTTGGCAATTTTGATTATTAGATCTTTAAGATATTGCAAATCTTAAAATTGAAATTAAAATGAGGTGTAGCGATGTGATATTGTTTTAGTTGAATTGGATTTTTGGATAATGGCAAGAGTGGAAAAGAAGTCTAGTTTGGCTGGATGATTTTTGGCGGTATAAGATAAAGGAAGTTGTCTTGTAATTAAAGGAGTGAGCGTTAATTTTTTATTGGCATATACACTACGTGTGTGTCTCTAGCATTGTCCTTGCTCTTTGGGTGTTTGCTCCATCTTATGACTCACGTTGTTGATATCTATTGATGTGAGTGTGTGTCATAAAAGTGGAGTGCATGTTGGTAATTGGGACAATGTGGTTGAAGTGAAATCGTTCTTGCTTGAAGTATGGTATGCATGTCTCTATCTTAGCTTCAATCTACATCTCTATCCCAGCAACAAAGTTAATGTTATGTGAAGGTTCAACAATGACAGTGCTGCGTGGGTTAATTGATATTGAAAAACACAGCTACATATGCACGCTTTTGTGAGTTGAAAAATATCGTGGGTGTTAGACAAGAAACGTAGCATGGGCATTAGATAAGAAACAAAGCAATAGGCGTGAGCTTTTGATTTTTCTGGATCTTCTTAAAGATAACGTTGTTGGAATTTTTCAGAGCTGTGGCTTCGTGTTGGTGTTTATGTGAGTCAACCCATTATTGTTGCGACTACTTCCAAATCTATTTCAGTGGAGCGAAACTCATCAGGAAGTTATTCTTTTCTATCTCAAGTGTATCTAGTTTTTTCTTTATTATTTTAATCACTTGAGTTATTTATTCATTGTTCTTTCGTTAAAAGATTGATTGAAAAAATTCTCTATTGAGGTTAGTACAAGTCGGTCGTACTATTGGGTGTGAAATTCTTTCACGGGAAGTGAGGTTGAGAGATAGTGTCAATGGTTGAGTGGGTCGGCTCAGTAAAGCCTTGGATAAGTCTATTGTACTTCAGTGAAAGTTATTAAGTTGAGTAAGGGCTCTGCAGACATAGATAAGGTGTGCCGAATTACGTTACCAAATTTTTGGTGTTTTTATTATTTCAATTTTGCTTGTTTTTATTTTGTTGTTGCTGAAGAAGTTTGCAAAATAATTAACCCCCTTCGATTTTTCAATTGGTATCAGAGAAAGGTCACCGATTCAGAACTTGGTATCAAGTTGGTGCAAATATTAGTTTCGTAAATATGGCCATAAAAGAAGGAGCATCAATAACCAGACAACCACATGGAAATCACGGATGAGAGTCTGCATCCAAGCTTCGGATACAAAAGCTTGGTATTCAGTAGTACATGGGTGGATACATCCAACGATTACTGACAATAAAGGAGAGACAGTTCAAAAAGATCCATTTTAATGGACAAGAGCCGAAGAAGAAAGTACAGTTGGAAATTCACAAGCAATGCATGCGATATTCAGTGTTGTTGATAAGGGATGCTTCTCAATGATATCAGCCTGTGAAACAGCTAAAGAAGCATGAGATGCTTTGCAAACTATTCATGAAGGGTCAAAATTTATGATAGCGTCGAAAATACGTATGTTAGTTGTATGGTTTTAAGAATTAAAGATGGATGAGAATGAGACTACTGGAGACTTTCATGAAAACTATAAGACATAGCGAATCCGACACATCAACTGGGGAAGAAATACTCCAACGTAAAATTAGTCAAGAAAATATTGAGATCACTACCTTCAAAATTTATTCCGAAAATTGCAGCAATAGATGAAGCTCACGATATTGATAATCTGTCATTAGAAAAAGTTATTGGAATCCTTACAAACTTCGAAATGAATCTTCTGAGAGGTAAGCAAGAAAGAAGCAAAAGATTGGCACTACAGGTGGAAATTGAAAAAACTGCGAATGATGTAAAAGATGAATCCGACGAGAATGAGAATATGGAGCTATTAAAAAGAGAGTTCAGTAAGTGGCTAAAGAGAGTGAAAAAGGACAGACTTGAGTTTAGGCAAAAAGGCGGGAGCTCATTGAACAACAACTTCAATCAACAAGCCAAAACTTAAAAGGAAGAAAGAAAAGTAAAGAGAATTCAATGTCATGAGTGTCAAGGCTTCGAATATATTTAAGCGGAGTGTGCTAATACTATGAAGAAGAGAAAAGGAAAATTCTATATGAGCACTTGGAGTGATAACGAATCCAGAAGTGAAGAAGAAGTTGTGAATAATGATGTGATAGTTACTTTATACAACAAAAATCTAGTTACTTGTTTAACAGTAACTGAGAAGGAAGTAATTGAAGACAAAAAAGTGAGTAAATCTGAAAAATTTAGGAAAAATTCAAATGATTAAGCTCAAAGCTCAATCTCATATTATGACAGTGATGAAAGTGGGTCTAGTGATAAAATGGAGAACATTTACGAGGCTTATGAATTAATGTAAAAATGGGTGAAAATATGTAGAAAGAGTGAAAGATTGAAGGAAGAGAATCTCTCCATAAAGAACACCATCCAATAGTTAGAAAAGAATTTGATGTTGACATTAAATGAGCTTGGTAAAGCTAAAATGAAATTAGTAAGTATCGAAAAGGGTTGAGAATGTCAAATAGAGGTACCGAAAAACTAGAAAAGTTATTGAAAATTGGTAAAGTTAAAGGGGATCTTCAAGGCATTAGCTATAAAGGTAAAAGCTATAAAGTGAATAAGGAGAAAAATAATATGTTCGGATCTGTCCGAGAAGAAGAAATATCGAGAAAGAATCGAAGATTTGTACTGATGTGTCATTTTTGCAGAGTTATCAGGCACATAAGGCCGAGATGTTACAAGATATTACAAGTAACCAAAAATTTAGACACTCTCCATTAAATTTCTAACAGCATCCCATGGTATCAAATCAAGCTTGGATCAGAAAAAGTCAAGTACAAGCACAAAAACGTAATGAAGGAAAAACAAGAAAATGTACAGATTCATAGTTAGTTATTGTTTGTGAAGTAATTGGTCAAATAGAGTACAAGTCAGTTACTTATAAAGAAGAAACCGATAACCGAGATAATGTGATGAGGAATAAGCCCAGGTTTGAGATTCTTCAAGGAGTACAGGGACTACGTGCTTTACATTTTTTAAGTATTTTTTGTGTTATTAAAAACAAAAAAAAGAAAAGAAAAAGGAAAGATTTTTTTTAGTTCTTTAGTCTTATGTTGCTATTGTCGTCCTATCTTTTTAATAGTTTGCATTGTGACTTTTATTTGACTTTACCAAAGACTTCTCAGCTCTCTTATCTGTATGAATTTCTGTTGGGTATCTTTCTCTCTTTCGGGCATATATTTCAGTGTTTTGAATGGTAGTAATTTGTCTTTTTGGTGTGCTTATAAGTCTTCCGCTAATATGATTATGCATTTTGATACTGTTTTGTCCTAAAGGGGAGACATCAGATTGTTTATGGTGAATGTTCCATTCAGGAGGAGATTTTAAGTTATATACGTGATTATTCGTCGTGTTTTTTGGCATCTTTTTGTCCCAAGGAGGAGAAATTTAGATGATTGTTCATTATCGCTCTTTAGATCTTAGTGTTAGTTTTAGAGGGAGTTTCTTATTTGTGACAAAAATGACAAAAAGGGGGAGATTATTAAGATATTTATTATATATCTTATTATTTAATTTTGGCATTTTTGATTACTAGATCTTCAAGATATTGCAAATCTTAAAATTCAAAATAAGATGAGGTGTAGCTATGTGATATTTTTTAGTTGAATTGGATTTTTGGATAATGGCAAGAGTGGAAAAGAAGTCTAGTTTTGCTGTATGATTTTTGGTGGTATAAGATAAAGGAAGTTGTCCTGCAATTAAAGGAGTGGGCGTTAATTTTTTATTGGCATATACACTGCGTTTGTGTCTCTAGCATTGTCCTTGCTCTTTGGGTGTTTACTCCATCTTGTGACTCAGATTGTTGATATCTATTGATGTGAGTGTGCGTCATAAAAGTGGAGTGCGTGTTGGTAATTGGGACAATGTGGCTAAAGTGAAATCCTTCTTGCTTGAAGTGTGGTATGCATATCTCTATTTTAGCTTCAATCTACATCTCTATCCCAGCAACAGAGTTAATCTTATGTGAAGGTACAACAACAACGATGCTGCATGGGTTAATTGCTATTGAAAAACATAGCTACAAGTGCATGCTTTTGTGAGTTGAAAAATATTGTAGGCATTAGACAAGAAACATAGCATGGGCATTAGATAAGAAACAAAGCAGTGAGCGTAAGCTTTTGATTTTTCTGGATCTTCTTAATGATATCGTTGTTGGAATTTTTCAGAGCTATGGCTTCGTGTTGGTGTTTATATGAGTCAGCCCATTGTTGTTGCGATGACTTCCGGATCTATCTCAGTGAAGTGGAACTCATCGGAAAGTTGTTCTTTTCTATTTCAAATGTATCTAGTTTTTGTTCTTTATTATTTTAATCACTTGAGTTATTTGTTCATTATTCTTTCATTAAAAGATTGATTGAGAAAATCCTCTGTTGAGGTTAATACGAGACGATCGTACTATTGAATGTAAAATTATGTCACGGGAAGTGAGGTTGAGAGATAGTGTCAAGGGTTGAGTGAGTCGGCTCAATAAAACCTTGGGTAAATATATTGTACTTCGGTGAAAGTTATTACTAGGCGAGGGCCCCGCAAACATAAGCAAGGTGTGTTAAACTATGTTACCAAATTTTTGGTATTTTTATTATTTCGGTTTGGTTGTTTTTAGTTTGTTGTTGCCAAAGAAGTTTGTGAAATAATTAACCCCCTTCGATTTTTCCCTAACTATAGGAATGAGGATAAAAGAAATTTACTTTAATTGAATTATAAGTGAAGCGTTTGATTCTTTTATCTTAACTTAATATTCACTTGCACGGCCATAAAGTTTGTTTGAGTTGCTTCCATACTCTACCCTCCTCGTGTTGTTCATTATATGATTGCTCAATTAATTCAATTGACTCATTTATTTAGTTGAACTTGGTTTTTTATATATTACTAGATTCTTTTATAATTGAATTACTAATATTATAAAAAGTAAATAAATTAATGTCAACATGTTTTGTTATCATCAAAATTATAAATTAAGATGCAACTTAGTTACTTTCACAAATGTAACAAATAACAAACATAATTATCGACCAAAGGATAAGAAATAACAAATATAATTCATAAAGAGTTAAGTATTTTATTGTCTTTCTAACTTTTGGTCCATTTGTTGCCACATTCCAACACCTATTATTATTATTATTATTTTGTCAATACCATGCTTCAAATGTGACCCAATGTCTTGGAAATTCACCAAACAACTTATGTGCTAAATTTTCACCAAAATTGAGAGGTTGGGTGTTTTGCAACATTTTGGACACTTTGTTTATCCTTTTTAAGTCTTGCCATTATCATGCCAATTGTCTAGGGTTATGTACTATCCAATTTGCTGAAAACTTCATTAAAACTGGAGATACCAATCAAGAAACGGAAGATGTATAACAAAAATTGCATAAAGCACAAACTAAAAGAAAAGGCTCAAATATTGGATGAATGGAAATTTTCTTTGTATAAAACTAACCGTAGGAAGGGAAGGAACTAAAGAAACATATCCAACGTTTAGATTATAAATAATTTAGGGACGCAGCATCCCAGCAGTGGTAGCTTTTTATCACACTCTTCCTCTTGCACAGGTTCCTGGTCCTGGGCATTTTGTGTTGTTTTAAAGTTTGCTTATTATTTGTCCACGAACAAACAACTTGACGAAGAAGACCAATGAACAAACCCAGAAGCTTCTTCACTTCTTCTCACCACCACCATTCTCCGACTTGTACCCGCACCCACCAGATCGGAGCTCTCCTCTTAATCGCCGCCACCTTCTTCCTCACCACCATTTTCCACCACTCATTTTGTACTCCTTACCATCATCTAAGCCACGACACAGGATCTCTCTACGCCACCCACCCAGACCTCTCTTCCCTCAAGATCTACGTCTACAATGAGAAGGAGATTGATGGATTGAAAGAGCTCATGAGCGGTAGAGACCGCAAAATCTCTCCCACTCAGTGCCTCAAGGGTCAGTGGGGCACCCAGGTAATAAGTTTTGTTTGTTTGTTTATTCGCCAATCAGTTGGACGTTTTAGGCTTCATAATTTTAACAATTGCTAGGTTAAAATACACAAACTGCTTCTGGAATCGAGATATAGAACGAAAGACAAAAAGGAGGCTGATCTGTTCTTTGTTCCGGCCTATGTCAAATGTGTAAGGATGATGGGAGGCCTTAATGATAAAGAAATTAACCACACTTATGTCAAGGTAAGCTTCTAATTCTGAATCCATTATTATTTATGTTTCTTTGATTTAATTTTGAAAAGTTTCCCAGGTCTTAAGCCAAATGCCATACTTTAGGCGATCTGGAGGCCGCGACCACATATTTGTTTTCCCCAGGTGCATGATCATTCATGTTTGATTTGCAATTTAGTTGATTTCTTGCAATACTTTCGGAGGGAAGTGCAAAAAACAATAACCTTTCCTTTCCTTTGATGCATTCAATGCATTCTTTGCTCGTTTCACAGTGGCGCCGGAGCTCACTTGTTTAGATCTTGGTCAACGTTTATAAACCGCTCCATTATTCTTACTCCTGAGGTGCCTAACTTAAGTATATGGTTCAGCTCCTCTCACACACTTCTCCAAATCTTGGACTAGTATATCTGTTCTGCTTTTATCACACACTTCCCAATATAGAATGTGAAATTTGGTGTTAATAGGGGGATCGAACTGATAAAAAAGACACAAGTGCCTTTAATACTTGGAAAGATATCATCATTCCTGGGAATATTGATGATGGAATGACCAGAGCTGGTGATACCACTGTCGGCCCGTTGCCCTTGTCAAAGAGGAAGTATTTGGCTAATTATTTAGGCCGTGCACAGGGAAAAGTTGGTCGTCTCAAGTTAATAAAGCTCTCAAAGCAATATCCAGATAAGGTACATTTTCTTTTCTATTATTTGAATTACTCTTTTTGATATCTACAATAATTAATGGTTGATGAACTATTGTTCTTGATCTTGATATGAACATATGTTAAAGCACCAATGCGATGTAATTGCCATGCTATGTGCATCTGTTTTTTTTTTGGCTTAAGAAGTGCATGTCATAAAAGTTGTAATCCAGTTTATTATTTTGATGTGAAACCTGGCTGTTAGATAATTATCTTCATTAGATCCTATACAAGGACAAATGATGAGCATTACTTTACTGGCATGTGAAAATATGTAACTTTGCATTTTTCTCCTGAATATGTTTTTTTCTTAGGAAGCTTAATTTGAATCTATTCATTATGATGCCATTAGAACTGACTTGACTACGAGTGATGTGCAATAACTTGGAAATGTTCTCATGTTTGACCTACTATACACATGATGAGAGGCTAAAAAGTTGCCATTCCTAAATTTTGTACTTTATGCATTTACTGTTGAAACTGTAACTTGAAATTGGTCATTCCTTATCAAATTGAGAACATTGAAAGTGAGCCTTGGAACAACTGATAAGGTTACTTCTTTGTGACCAAAGATCGCGAGTTTGAATAACAAAAACAGCCTCTTTGTAAAATACAAAGAGAAGATTGCGTACAATTAATGTCTCACCTCCAATATCGCAAAACGGGGGGCCACAAGGCTATGGTTCTTCTTGTTGTTATATTAAATTGAGAACGTTACAACCACATAATGCTGTAATTTAGTGTTGTGAAAGTACCTACTTGTCTATAAGTAATATCGAGAAGCTGCGTTCTAACATTATAAACAGCTGGAATCTCCAGACTTGAAGTTCAGTGGGCCTGATAAACTTGGAAGGCTGGAATATTTTCAACATCTCGGCAATGCTAAGTTTTGCCTTGCTCCACGAGGAGAATCTTCATGGACACTTCGCTTCTACGAGTCCTTTTTTGTGGTTTCTCTCTCTCTCTCTTTCTCTATCTGTGCGTGTGTGTTGTGTGTGTACAAACCATATGCACAAACATTAGCGTGCTGAAATGTTGTTAAAATTTTTTTCTTAATAGGAGTGCGTACCTATTATATTGTCTGATCAAGCGGAGTTCCCGTTTCAAAATGTGATTGATTATACTGAGATATCAATCAAATGGCCATCTACTCGGATAGGTCCTGAACTATTGGAGTATCTGGAGTCTATATCAGGTTATAAATAACATTCTTTTGTCGATTTAATCACTTAATCAACCTTTCAGGATTACGTAATTACACTTTTGGATTTTGTTTTGATTTTTCAGATGTAGATATAGAGAGAATGATAGCTAGGGGTAGACAGATTCGATGCTTATGGGTATATGCCCCAGAATCTGAGCCATGCTCTGCAATGCAAGGAATAATGTGGGAGCTTCAAAGAAAAGTAAGACATTTTCATCAATCGGCAGAGACATTCTGGCTGCACAATCGAACTATAGTGGATAGAAACTTTGTGGAGTTCTCAAGCTGGAAGCCCCCCCTGTCTTTGCCCTGATCATTGTTAAATGTTTTCACAATTGTTTTCGTTTGTCTCGTGGAAAATACTCTGAATTGTTGTGGCCTATGATGTCCGAGGTGAATTAGTTCTTAGGTTGACCCACTTCGCCTTTTATAACATGTATACACGCACTGTATCGGAAGTTCGAGTCTAGTCGAGTCTTGTGCTGCTTAAAAGGATACATTTGCGAGTCTATTCTGTACATTGTATTCTTCCTCATGAAACCTTTTCTGCAGGCTCTGTTTGGTATAAATTAATTTATAACATGTTCATACAACAGTGTACTGAGATGTTTCGTTATTGTTTAGTGGACTTTCAGAGTTAATGGTGAAAAGATAAACAAACGCAAGCAAAATTTAAGGAGGTCCAATTTGCGGTGGGTTTTTCCCCGACGCCAACTTAAAACTCGTAAGCTCGTTAGGGGAATCAAGACATTTTCTTTAGGTTCTAAAATACTGAGTCCAAGATGAAACCCAGACACGTGTTGAGACACAAATCCCCTGAATCCTAACTTTTATCAAAAAAGAATCCCAACCTATGCACACCTATTGTACCACGTCCACAAACAACTGACACCAAAGCATACTCTCAATTTCCTGCGCTTTTGAGGCGGCATCAGCATTCAGCAGCATAATACTCAAATCAGAAAACCGGCTAGATTTTTGTTGTTTGGTCCGTTAAACAAACAGGGAAGTTGCATCCGCCATTTCTCGGCAAGTTCCATAGGCTCTGGAGAGATGGGAACCCTTTCGTTTACTATCTGCAACTTTTCCTGGGGTTGTCATCACAACCTAGTAATTCCTCATTATTATCATCATTCTCTAAAAGAAAGTAGAATATCGACTCCTAATCCTAAAGCAGCAGCGAACTCGAGAGAAACCTACGTACTTAGTGGTGAAGATGAGAAATCAGGGTTTTTGCATAGAAGGTCCATTTTGATTTCTGGGATTTCTCTGGCCTCTACTGGAGATTTTGGATTTCCCGGGGAAGGATTGGCAGAGGTGAAACAAGGCCTTCTTGCGGGCAGGGTACCTGGATTATCCGAACCGGATGAGAAAGGTTGGTTTTCAGAGTTCCGTTCACCTTTTCTTTTCCTTGGTTTCTTTTCTTTACTAAAATCAGCGTGCAAGGTTGAAGAAGTGATGTACATATTTTTCAAATGACCATAAACCCATAAAATGTAGAGGAGAGTCATAATCTCGCAGGATTAAAGAAGCAATCCCCATTTCAGTACAGTCGCTCAATTCCCAAGTCAACATGTTTTAGTTGATGGAGGGAAAGAAGATATTCATTTCTGTAGAATCACAGCTGAGACTTTGAAAATATTCATGTGAAAAAGAGTTCGATATAAACAAAATTCTTGTTTCTACCATCGTCTTTTCTGCGCCTCCTCTTCTTTTCAGCTTGTGGATGAAATTTGCTTGGTTGCTTTACCAAAAGATAGCACGGCAAGACAAGACAACTGTCTTGGTATAACACTTCTTGAGAAACCAAGATATAAATCATCTCAATGCGTTCCTCATGTAGAGGCTCCTCATCTATCAGATGCGATTTTTCTTTATTCTTCCTAAAATGAATGAAAGTGAATGATCAACTTCATTAGCCACAACTTGATCAGACAGGTTGGAGGACATACCGCAGGCCAGATGAGAAGTCTGGAGGACACGGTGTTGGATGGAGTCCAATCATCCCTTACGTATTTTCAGTGCCAGGAGATTGGGAAGAGGTATAGATCTTTTAGATAGCATTGAAGTTTCTGTACAAAAGCCTCAGAATTTAAGTCGTCAAAGATTAATCGTTGGATTCAATCAGTGGTCCAGATTATATGATTGCTTTCAGACTTTAATCCGTTGTTATATGCCTGTTTCCCAACTCTTGAGTCTTGTATCCTTCACAATTCACTTTCTTCTGCTGCCTATTTAACAGGTTCCAGTGTCCATAGCTGATCTAGGCGGCACAGAGATTGATTTGAGATTCGCTAGCTCCAAAGAAGGACGTCTGTTTGTCATTGTTGCTCCTGTTTTAAGATTTGCTGATGGTTCTTATTCTTTCTGCCTAATTTTCTTTCCTTGTATTTTGATTGTTGGAAAACTTACACCATCCACATCTCTTTATTTCCCTTCTACAATAGCAAGGGCGACAAGCCTAACTAGTATTGAAATATTATCTTGATTCATGCAGATCTTGGTAGTAATGCTACAATTCAACAGATTGGACCTCCAGATAAGGTGATTAATGCATTTGGACCTGAAGTCATAGGAGAAAATGTGGAAGGGAAGGTTCTTAGCATTAATGTAATCGAACATTCTGGAAGAACATATTATCAATTTGAGTTAGAACCACCTCATGTGCTCATTACAGCAACTGCTGCTGGAAATCGGCTCTACTTATTCGGTGTAACAGGAAATGGTAAGGAATGAATACTGTATTTGTCTCACAAACAAATGTTGCATAAGCATATGAACTGCTGATGTAATTGCATTTGGTGGTATATCTTGTAGGCCTTCAGTGGAAGAGGCACTACAATGATTTAAAGAGGATAGCAGACTCCTTCCGTGTTGTGTAGTGCAGCACCATTTGATTTCCCATACCAGCCTTGAAGTATGCACTTTCTCCCAGAGTGCACTGCACAATGTTCCAGAATAAGAAACAGATAGCAGATTTTAAACGACAAGAATGTACTGTTAACATCATAATTTAGAAGTTAAATGAGAAAAGCTTCATTATAACAGAAGATTCTGTATTCAGTGCAGCAAGCTAGCTACCTGTTTCTTGAAACATGGGACTGAAACAGTGATGAAAGATCTCGTGTGGTTTTCATCGGTTAAAAAAGGTATATTAGCCCACATGCATCTACTGTGGTGCAGTGAGGGATTCCACTCAACTATATAGTTGGATGGATAATTAACGATTCTATAACATTTGCTTAGTGGCACCCATTCACTACCACTACATTGCTGGGCAAAGAGAAAACTGTCATGGAGCGTTGATCTTATGTTCTTTTAGTAGTAGCTCCCAATTTCTAGTCTCTTAATAGCAAATTGGTCTTCATCCAGTCGTCCTGATTTCATACAGTACGTGGAAGACATAACTTCCCTGTATCAGCAAGCATAATTGAACTTCGTCCAGGAATTTTTTGAAGCCCTTTAGTGACCATTACCATCCTCATACTTTCAGCCTTCACCCAACTATTAGCAGCAGCATAAATATTTGACAGCAGCACATAATGTGGATAGCAACTAAGATCAGCTGCACTTACTTCTTCCCTCACTCGTTCCACCAAGTCTCCTCTATCCATGTGAATTCGGCAAGCTCCAAGTAAAGCACCCCAAACTGCATCATTTGGTCTTATTGGCATTTGCTTTGTTAAATTATAGGCGTCTTGTAGCCTTCCTGCACGTCCCAAAAGATCAACAACGCATCCATAATGCTTGATGCTCGCTGTCAAGCCATACTTCTCCATCTTAAACAAAGTCTCTAAGCCTTCGTTTGCAAACCCCCCATGTGCACAAGCTGAGAGAACAGATAAAAATGTTATCTCGTCAGGTTTTACGTTTGACTCCTCCATTCTCCTGAAAAACTTAATAGCCTCTTCACACTGCCCGTGGACAGCTAAGCCTGAAATTATTGTATTCCAACAGGAAATGTTTTTATTGGGAATTATTTCAAATATCAATCTGGCATTTTTCAAATCCCCACATTTTGCATACATGTCGATTAATGCATTAGTAACAAACTGGTTCATCTTTATCCTTTTATTGTATATCAGCTGGTGAATATATGTACCAAAGTCCAATAGCCCCAACTGAGCACACGCAGACAAGACGCTCACCACCGTAACTTCATCAGGCTGAAAACCCTCAGCTTGCATGTTCCGAAATGCTTCCAAACCTTCTTCGCAGAACCCATTTTGTACATACCCACAAATCAAAGCATTCCAATTAACCAAGTTTCTAAGTGGAATTCGATCAAAAATAACTCTGGCCTCCCTAACGGCTCCTATCTTGCAGTACCCAGAAATCATTGATGACCACACAAAAAAGTTCCTCTCTGGCATCTCCTTAAAAAGTGATCTTGCTGCAGCCATCTCCCCCTTACTCGCGTATCCATCAACCATGACTGTCCATGTGACGACATTCTTCAACTCAGACGGTACTTGGTTGAACATATTCCTAGCTGTCACCAAATCTCCACACTTAGCAAACCCACTAATCATCTCATTCCAAGTGACTGCAGTTTTGGTCGGCATCTTCTGAAATAACCTTAAAGCAGATTTTGCATCTCCGTTTCCAAAATAACCACCAATCATGGCATTCCACGACACAACGTTCTTTTCAGACATATTATCAAACACTCTACGTGACTCAAAAACATCGCCGCATTTGGCGTACATAGCAATCAACGACGTCCCGATGAGGACATCCAAATTGGCTCCCATCTTGATTGCCTCTGCGTGTAAAGACTTCCCAAATGCAAGCATGGGAACAGCGGCGCATGCCTTGAGAATCAAGGGGATTAAGCCCAAAATGCAGGGTCTTTTCTGGCGAATTTGTTTGTATGCGACGAGGGCTTCTCCAGGCGAGCCTTGGGAGAGGTGTTCCCTTACAAAGCAAGACCAACCGCGTTTATTTGGGCTTGTTTTCAAGGTAATTTGTGCAGCTCTGTTGATTTCCATGACTCTTTTCTGCATCAAGTATTGCTCTAAGCTTATTTGCCCGCTTCATCCCATGTTACTATAATTATAAAACGGCGTCCGAGAATCGAACCAGTAATTAGCTAGAACTATTAATGCACGATTCCTATGTATAACTAATCAAATGATAGAACAGTACAAATACATATGACCGAAAACAATAAAAATGTTTCCCTTCTTACATGTTTAAATTGAAAGAATAAATTTTATATTTTATTGTGTATTAAAAAATCAAGCGTAAGCTATCATTTAGAAAATAGTCATTGTACAATTTTGTTAAAACATTTTAATATGTGATCAAAATTATGATAATATTAAATTAACTTGAATAATTCAAATGTTATATGCTATTTAAAAGAATTAAAGTAAACGATAAAACATTATATTATTATTTGAATTTCAATAATCTTTTTTAATTACAAGAGGTTCATATTTTGTGAAACTCTTAATTTTTAGACCATACACCTATTTTTCTAAACCTGAAGGTATCAGCAGCAAAAATGAAAGACGCTTTTAGATTATTCAGCTCACTTATAGATCACTATGATTTCAACTCACCACTTGTTAAGTGCTCGCGATTAGAATGTAGAGGCAATCATGCTTACATATATATGCTCTCAATTCTTAAAAGCCCTCAAAATTGGATGTGTGAGACTAATGACTAAAGCTTATGATCCTCTTAAACACGAGAAGAGAGAGGCTTTTGATAAGTTCAATTGTGTATAGGAATCTCTGGCCAGAAATTCTGAAGATCCTCATACACGAATTGAATCCCTAGAGACATACATGCACCTCACAACTTAGACAGAAAGCTGGGAAATACAAAATTATTTCACAATGTGATACAAGGAAGAAGGAATAGAAACAAGATCCTAGCTCTTAAAGACACGAGGGGAAATGTGGTTTGGTTGGGTCAGTCGTGCTAGGCTCAGGTCCAGGCCTAAACATAGACGGCCCATTCATTACCTCATCATGAGAAAGGTACAATTCTCGAGAACCTTATTATTCTTTATTCATTAGCCTCCAAAATTCTCCTAAAAAGACTAACTTGAGGGTCGGAGGGACCTACCGGCAGTCAACCCCCGGTGTGCCTTACTGTTTTGTAGGTATCTTTGAAATATAGTCAACGAATCTCATGGATCCAAGCAGCAGCACCCAACCCCACCAAAATCAATCAGAACCAATTGACGCCCA
>JANZLD010000006.1:27812826-27826105 GCA_026413575.1 Erythroxylum carthagenense | reverse complement strand
GGGAGATAGACCGATCGGCCCATGGATCGTTGTGATTGGGTTTGGGCCCAGCACGACCGACCCGACCAGATGGGGCAACTCCATATGGAAGCAGACGACTGGTGGAAGCAGACGACTGGTGGCTGTTGGAAAGGCATGGCGGGAGGTGACGGCGTGAAGAAAACAAAGGGCAGGAGGCATTACGGGAGAAAAAGCCAACGTCATTGGATAAACGATGGGTCGTTTCTGTAACACAATTGTGAACAGACATGACTGACGCATACACTCATGTGCCGGTCAAATTGCTGTTGACTGTGCACGCGTGCAGATTCTTCCTCGTATTTTTATATAATTTTAATATTTTAAACCATTAACTAATTTAATGGAGATTAAATTGGTTTATATTTTTAGTAAAAATTAAAAAAGTGCTTTTAAATTTTTTTAAGGGGTAATTATTATTAAGAATATTTTTAAATTTAGTTTAATTTTTTAAGATGTTAAATTATTAAATTAAATTAGTTATCAAATCAATAATTAGAATTAATTAACAATTTTTTATAATTAGATTATGTGAGAAATTATAAATATAATGAGACTATTATAATTAAGATGAGATCTTAATTTCAAAAATTAAAGTAATTATTTTCTTGATATGATTATGATTAATAATTATATTAATTTCTAACTAATTTTAGAATTTCTTCTTCTTCTGAAATTAGAATTAATTAGTTTCAACTAGTTTGAAATTAATTAATTTGACTCATTAAAATTAAGAAAAGTATTTTCTTAAGTAAATAAGAAAGTTGTTTCTTAATTAAATTTAATTATTTCAATTTGATTGAGATAATTTAAATTTATGATTTTATTTGTTTATAGAATTATTATTCAATTTATTTAGAAATTGTTTCTTTATTTATGAATAATAAGTTTCTTGACTTGTTAGAAAAGGTATTTTTCTTCATTAAATTTTTGAAAAGTGTTTTAGTTTATTAATTAAGAAAAATGAGATTTCTTTAATACTTTTGAAAATAGTTTTCTAATTTATTAAGGAAAGATTTTCTAATTAATTAATAAATCAATATCTAAATAAATAATATAATGACCTTCTTAATTAAATTTAAAAATTTTTATTTAATTTTAAAATTACTTTACATTTAATATTAGAAAACATTTTTCTAAAAAGTAATTTCTAATGAGATTAGAAATAGTAATTTCTAATTAGATTAGAACTAGTTTTTTAATTGAATTAGAATGTGTTATTTATATAATTTAAAAAAAATGAGTTTTTTAAAATAATAATAAGTAAGAAGTATAATTTATTGAAAATTGTTTTCAATTAAATTTTATTAAAGGAGTCAAGATAATTGGAAATAGTTTCCAATTGGAATTGAAAAATTTTTTTCAAATAAAATTGAATTTTTATTTGGAATAAGAATTTAATTCAATTAGGAATCAATGAGTTTAATCTAATTTAATTTTTCTAGTAATTAGAAATATTATTTTATATTATGAAGATCAAAGCTTGATGTTTATGCATATAATTTGATTATCAGTGCATATGTTGCATACTTTATTATGTATATTGGATGCATGTTAAATTATATGTTTTATGTGAGATATTTTACATACAATTTGTGATTAATGAGATGAACAAAATTTAAATCTCTTGTTAAAATATTAAGTACATTTTGAGAATGTGATTGTTGCCTTCCATTGTTATAAAAATAAATCAAAGTTTTGTTCATTGTAAGCTTGCTGAGCAAATCGTGGCTACTTTAGCCTGAACATGTTTAGTCTTATGACAGTAGGTTCTACTTAGCTAAATTTGTATGATTTGGATGAGCAAACTTATGATCACATGAATATAGAGACAGGGTTAAGAATAACATATAAGATATATTTTGGTAAAAGTTGTCACCTAACAGATTTAGGAGTCATATGAGATGTGATTGATAAAGTTGTAATTTACCTAATTCAAGTTTAGTTAGTTTTTTGAGCAAACTCAAGATCAACTAAATTTGAATAAGATCCTAAACTACTAGGAAGATTGACGTAATCTTTCTAAATAGTAGTGAGGGTTATTATTTCAAATAAAATAATGGAAGTAATCAAATATATGATTAAAGTCCTAATCTCATTTGGTATTCATGACATATAATTAATTACTTATTTTTCTTACTTTTATGTTATATTTTAAGTGGAATTTACCTTATTTAGCATAGTTGATATTTAGTGAACCAAATTCTTATACATAGGATTATGTTTGAGAAGATTTGTCAAAGTTTGAAAAGAAAAATTGTATACCTATTATACAATTTTGTTATAATCCTTATTGAGGATTCGATGACAAAGTTTTAGAGATATGTCAAAATCATATAGATGACAAAAATGTATTGACATTTTGAGTTCACTAATATCTTATAAAAGTTGAGGTCACTAATATCTTATAAAAGTTGATGACAATATGTAAAGTAAGTGTCAACATCATGATAGTAAGATGTAAAAGGTTACATAGAGTGGAGTTGAAAGGTTTAGTACCTTGTGGGAATTGTCCACTTAATTTAGCCTACCAAAAGCATTATTGTGAGCTATAATTAAAGGCTTTGCTATATATTGATAATAATTATCTTTAGAAGAAAATGATTGCATGAATTTTCTTGCCTATATATTTCTAGTTCATGCTTGTTAGTATTTGATACTAAATTTAGATTCAACAATACTATAATGTTCGAAACATGATAAGAAATAGATTGTTAAATAAAATTAGTTGATTTAATTTTATACAAATATTTTGTATATGTAGGATCAAAAGAGACTTATTCATAACATAAATGGAAAAAATATAAAGCTTGATAACCAAGACTATCCTTTTATCCCATGTTGGTTAAATAAATATAACCAGAATCATACAGTTATATACAATGATACGTGTATCCTTTCAATTAAGAATCATATAAAACTTGTTAAGTCAAAGAATAACCAAATCAACCTTTAGGGAAAGGATGATGATGATATTGAATTGTTAAATTTATACATGCATTGTATTGGATGAAATAACAATTCATAAAAGGATAATGCTTATATTTCATTAGATTACTAATAACTTTATGTGATATAGTCATATATATTAAATGAAATATGGATTTAAAATTTTGAAAAGTTCAAATTGTTTAAATCTAAGTAGAAATTAAGCATTGATAATGTTGAAGCGCTTCAACGAGATCGTTGTGGTAAGCTTCAAAATTTTGATTATCTGTAGAGAATGAGATTCTTTGGTAAATACCTTCACAATAAAATTTCATATGAGTATGAATTTAGTAGGGAGGAAAATACAATATGAGATATTGTGTGATGCAATATTATTTCTTTTAGAGCTATTCCTAATACAATGACCTACCTTCAGTAGTTCCAATTGAATCAATTAGCAATATTTCATATTAGACATGAAACACTAAGTCTTTGAAATATTCGAAGTTAATGATCTAAAGAAGTGATGCTTAGTTGAAGGATGTATTATCCACTAAATTTATAACTAAATTGGATAATAAAAGGTTACAAGTTATCTAAAAGATTGGATATAATCTTACAGACATGTTAAAAAAATTGTTTGTTTCAATGTACGCTTATAGGACAATGGTTCTCAAGATAAGTAGTAGAGTAAGAAGAAATTTGAAAATTTCAAATCTCTTTTCAAATCTCATAACAGTACATCCAATTAAATCTAGTGCCTTTATTAATATATCTGATGCATAGTTGAAAGGCTATAAGACATTGAAAGATTCAATTTTATGATGAATTCAAAGAGTTTGTTTTGGAAATGATTGTGAATTATGATTGTGAATTTATCATGTTTATAAGAAGGTTGGCAGGAGTATAGTTTTCCTCTTTAGTGGGAGTATGTAGTGACATATTGCCCACAGAGAATAATAATTCTAATTTTCAATTATTGAAAAATTGTCCAAGAATAACTCTTGTTAAATATGAAAAGGTAATCGTTTAATTTCGCAGATTAGATATATAGAGAGATTGTAAGTTATTCACCTATTATAGTTTGAATTGGGGTTTTTATGAAACAGGGCTACTGGTCTCAATTAGGGCTTTCTTATTTTGGAATCTTGCCCTTTTCCTCTTGAACCTAGGTTTTGATAGTTTACATTTTTGGTAAAATGTCACCTTGATCTTTTAGCTCATCCCTAAACCAGACATTGGAGAAGGAGGATTTCCTCCCTCTCTTAACTTCCTAACAAACTCACCCATCTTCATATATAAGAAAACACTCCTGTAGTCATATTATGGGAGATCTAGAGCCCTTTGGCAAGCTTTGATATGTAGCTGGAATTAAAGATGGCCCTGTCCCCCTCCTGTATAAGTGTTACAACAAGGAACAACTAAGTGGCAAGCATTCTTAGTAGGATATTTCCTATAAAAAAGGTTGGCATACCTAAATGTTCGGAATTGGCCTGATATGAATTGTAAGAAATAGGGTCTTTAATCAACACTAATAATTGAAGATGATCTATTCATCTTTCAGTTCTCAGAAGAGGAAATGACTAGCAAAGTAATGGATATGGGACCTTAGCATATATAGGGTAAGCTAATAGTTTTAAAAGAGTGGAAAATGGGATTCAAACTTGACATAAACGAAATCAAGACAATCCCCATTTAGGTCAATATGCACAACATTACCTTTAAATATTGGTCATCCTACGGATTAAGCTATTTAGCTAGTTATTTGGGAGTTCCTCTAGCTATGGATGAAAATATAGCTAACATTAAAAGGGTGGTTTATGCAAGGATGTGCATTGAAGTGAAACATAAGAAAATAATGTTTGAAAGCATTCCTATCACAAAGGATAATTGCCATGGAGAATTAGTGGAGGGTAACATTTTGTTGTCTTAACCTTGGAAGCCTTATATAAAATAGGCAACCAAAATTTGGATCCTCAAGGGGAATAAGAATGAAAAGGGTAGTGGAAGAAATATAAATCTAGACATACTATGAAAAACAATTGCTAATCATAAGAATGTAGTTACTGAAGAAAAGGGATAAAACAAGCAGAATCCAAATACAAGAGTTAAAATATGTGTAAATGGGGAAATTTAAGAATAAGCATCATTTTTTTAAAATAGCAAAAATAGTTGTTGATCATAAGAATGTACCAGGAGAATAAAAGGAAAAGAACAAGAAAAATCCAAATACGAAAGCTAAATAAGTGTAAATGGTGAAATTCAAGAAGAAACATCTTCTATTTATACAGAGAAAATAACTATGGATCATAAGAACGCAGTAGAAGGAAAAAAAAGGAAAAGAACAAGAAAATTGTGAATGCACATGCAAATGCTGATAAAATCAATGATGATGGAGTTGAAGAGGAGCAATTTACAGTTTCACCAACACCCAAATTGAAGAAACAAGAGACATTAAGGAAAGCCAAGATCAACAAGGGATACCACTAGAAAAATGTCAGAAAAATAGTTAAAGTAGCATAACTTAGAAGGAGCTAGAAATGTGGAGAACTCTGAGCAAGCAAAAGATGAAGTAAATGATACTAACATATTAGAAACTTTTTGGGGATGGGTTCTAATATAAAAAGTGGCTCTAAGTAAGAACAAGATGAATGGCAGGTATTAGGGAATAGAAGTAGAAAATCTAAGAGAAGGCTTAAGCTTAATCTCTTATAATGGTTTGCACTATATGAAATGTTAGACGACTTAATTATCCCAATAAGTAGCTAGCTTTAAAAGATGATATTAAAGCTAGACAAGCAAATTTTGTTGGCTTGGTAGAAACTAAAATAAAAGAAGATGTTTTTCAAAAAGGTTGAAAGGTTTCCCAACTGATTGGATAACTTTAAACAATCACTCTAAACTCCTTCATGGAAGGGTTATTGTCGAAATAGATCATGGTCATCTACTATTATCCATATGGATTTACACTAATCAATTGATCCGCTATGAATTGGTTCTTAAATCAGACAATGTGATAATAGTTATAACAGTTTTATATGTGGCCAATTAAGAATTTCAACAAGCTAGTATATGGAGGGAGTTATAAGGAATTGACTCCTCTATCTTTATCCCTTAAATGGTGGTGACTTCAACTGTTTACTGAGATCAGAAACTTTAAGGAGAAGAAGAGTAACTCATGTGGATACCAAAGAGATGACTTCACTAACAACTGTCCTTAGACTTGTGGATCTTAAATTTCAAGGGCCTATATTCACATGTAGTAATCACCAACAGTGATACAAGCTAGTGCAAAGAAAGTTAGATAGTTATTTAGAAAATAATAATTAGCTTGCTCAAATGACCGACAATTATGTTGTTCTTGAAGAGCCATTGTTTTCTGATCACATACTTGTCAATATATGTATAAATGGCACCTTAATCAAGAGTAGATCACTATTCAAAATTTTCAAATTAGCTCAAAATTCATAATTAGGCAAGTCATCACATAACTCATAACATAGGCTTTAATCATTATGCATACTGAGCAAATACATCATCCTTGACAATTTAAAGATGCAATGCACAAACAAATGGCTGAAAGGTTCCATGGAAACAGAATGGAGAAACCAAGTTTACACCATGAATAGAATGAGTCCATTTTCGGAGCTCATATGCCACAAGCGGGCAGTTGGGAGAAGGCTCTTATCAACGTGCACGTGACGAATAGAATGGTTCCACTCTCGCCCAACAAAAACACATATTTTTTTAATCATATGCTCGTACTATCATGCTTTTTCTTATTTAGTTCAAAATGTTATAACCTCTTTCAAGGTATAACATAATCACAATTCATCATGCATTATTAATCTTCATAACAATTCAAAAATCAAGCAATCTAGACATACATACACATAGGCAAGAATTTACCTAATTACACAATAACTATAAATACATTACCCACCTAATTTTGTTTGGAATTTAAGTTTAAGTGTTGGGACCCGATTTCGGAACCGGACCTCAACCGGCAAACAGAGTACAGAAACGAAAAGCAAGACAAAAGAACAGACAAACTCATGAATCATAAAACAAAGCGAAACAAATGGCTCGAATCCTAAACCCGAAAGAATCGGAAGTGAAAACATAAGGCGAAAGCGAAAGCGAACGAAGACTAAGAATCACAAAGCGAAAACAAATCCAAAGCGAAAATCGAATTTGGTTCGGATTTACAAACTCTCGGAATCAAAGAAACAAACGGTGGAATCGAAAATCTGAAATTCAAACGGAAACCAAAGGAATTAAATCGGAATCAAAAGACGAAAGAATCAAAAACTTAAATCCGACATCCGTGAATAAAAATTTTAGAAAAACATCGCGTTGGAAACCTTAGACTAAACCAATCCGAAACAGGTATAATTTTTTTTTCTTTTTCATCTTATTCATCTCTATTCAATCTCATACAAAGCAATCTAATTTCCCCTTTGAGCATTTATCCTCAATCAAAATCTCAATTTACTTGCTTCTTCATATTCAAATCATAACCATCAATTTACCCAAAATCTTATTATTCCTTTTCTTTTGCCAATAAAAAAATGTCACACATGACTTACACAATCCATCCATACACAATAAGCACTTCAATATTTCAATTCCAGTTCAATCAACACAATTCATTGGACCTCCTGTCTGGAATCCCAACACAAATCAAACTCATACATAATCAAAGCACTTCAATAACTCTCAAACATCAGTATCATCGGACCTCCTGTCCAGAACCCACATCATAATCCATCACATTCGTCCATATTCAAGTCATATTCATATCTCAATTCAATATACAAATTTATAATTCATATTCATGCCAAAATAAATGCCTTACAAACTTTAATGGCATTTTCAATCCACAACACAACATCAATTATAAACCAAAATAGAAAGTTACAAAAATCTCTAAAATACACAACATAGGCCTAAACTCTCATTTTTACAAAAATCTAACTTAAAAAAAATACAATCATAAACATAATCGAACGAACGTCTCGACTTTCTTTCATCCGATCTCCTTCTTGATACCTGGAGATGGGGATGAAAGGGGGTGAGCTTATAGCTCGTGGATAACATGTTTATAAATCGAACAATAAGCAAAAATCATTTTTAAAAATTTTAAGTTCATAGCAATTTCGCGGTAGAAAATCATCACATATTTATTCCTCAAAATTTTTCAATTTTTCAAAACATTCACGAACAAATCAAAAACATGAATGCACCACAAATATAAACAAAATCCAAAACACATCAGAATGGTTTGGGTCAGTCCAAATCATAGCAGTCTGGTGTAGTCGTGAACTTATGGAAGTCCATAACGGAGCTCCAATGCCATTAGCGGGCAGGCAGGCGAAGCCTATAAAAAAGACAAATGCACTTGACTCAACTTATAGGACCTAACCAAACCCACATAACACATTTCACACTTGAAAATTGGATTGTCTGAAGGCATGTTTCGAAAACTTAATTTTTATATCATGTCATATCAGACACATTGACATTTACAAATTCACATATTCAAAAACCACACGACAATCATTCAAGTATCTAACAAATTTCTCCAATTTCAAATCTCACATGATGATCAAAATCACATAACTATTCTTTAATCAATCAAACACAAGAATGCAACACTTTTAACAATTAGCAAATCATTTCAAACAATAATGTAACAATTGTATCAAATTTATCAAATCATTCAAAACATTGACTTTAACCATTGTAGCAATTTCTTAAATAATTCAAACATAATGAATAATAATTTCTTAAAATCATTCATAAATAATGAAATTCAAAAATTTATCAATTTAGCGAATCATTTAAAACAATAAATTTAACCTTTGTAACAATTTTTCCAAAACATCTGGAAATAATAAAATTCGATACTTTCTTGATTTTTTGAAAATATAAACAATAATTTTCAAATCTTTTCACTTCTTGATTTTTTGAAAAATTATAATTAGCTTATAATTCAAAATATAAACATAGTACCCACCTCATTTCCATGTTTGTAACTTGTTCAAAGCATCAATTTCTCCATTGCTTCTCTAATTTCCCTAATTCATGACAACAAATCCTAATTAATCAACATCCAAAATTGAGCAATTTAAATCTTGCAATCTCCAAAATTGACTTTAGAAATCACAAACCCATACCATTCTTAAGCTATCTAAACCAAAATCTCATTAAAATTTAACAAACCAAAAATTTCTCTTACCTTATTTCTTCATCAATTTTGGATTTTCTTGTCTCATATTTGAGTTCTCATCACCCCCACCTTTTTCTCTCTTGAAACAAGTTCGAAATCCCTCTCAAAATCTAAGAAAAATGAAACCCTAACCTTTTTCTTCTTCTTTCTTCTTTCTCCACCGAAAGCAATCTCCTCTTCTTTCTTTCCTTCTTTCTTTTTCCTTCGAATTTCGTGCTCTCCTTCTACTTAAACGACAGCCCACTTGTTTTTGCATTTAATGAAGGCAAAATGAGCATTATGCCCTTATATATATGCCTTATAACTTAACAACTTAAGTAACCTTCCAATTTTGCCCCTAAATCATTTTTAACAAATTCAATTTATTCCAATCAAACTATGCCATATGATCTTACACAAATTAAAATGCTAATTATTCACATCAACATGCTAATTTATTCCTAAAAAATCATAAAATATATCAAGGTCTCAAAAAGTCATTAAATCATGCTTAGCTTAGGATATTTTTCAAATAATCAAATTGAAGAAATTTGCTAAAACTTTCTTCTAAAGAAATGTTCCTCATTGTCTCTATTTCATAATGCGACCAAAATCATTTAATTTGGTTCACTACTCCAAAAGTTATACCACAAACATTTTGGACTATCATTATGCTAAAACATTTTCCAGCGATTTACTTCCATCCAAAAATTGGCATTTTTAAAGACTAAATTGAAACTCGAGTCCTTTAGAAAATTTATAGCCCTATTTCTCTAGTTTAATTCAAATTAAGAATCACCTTATTTGGATGACTAGAGCAAAGGTTATAGCCAAAATACTTTCAGCTCTTACTAATCTAAGACTGAACACTAAACCCGAATTCAATTCAGAAATTGAAAATATTAGGGGCTAAATTGAAATTCAATGCCTTCAGATAACTTGTAGCCCCATGTCTCTAATTTATTTTGCAACAAGAATCAGTTCAATTGGATCTCCACAGACTAAGAATTTACCAAAGTATCAAACCATGTTCAGAAAATTTCCCAACTCACTTTTATTAAATCAATCATCCTCAATTTAATCTAAAAAATCATAAATTTCCCATGCTGATGTAGATAATTGTCTTAGAAATCTAATGCTTCAAAAACCAAGTCAATCGGATATCGGACGGAAAAGATATAAGCAAAAAAATGAAAGAGGGTCGGATTTGAGGTTGGGTCGGACCGGGTCCAGCCGCCCCGGATCGGGTTGGTCGCCTCGCGACCCGGTCGCGAGGCAACCAGATCATGGTGGCGACGCGTCACCGTCGTGAGACGTGACAAAAATCGCAATCTCGCGATCACGAAGCCTCGCGACCGCGAGACGCGCGCAAATGCGACCACGTCGCCCTCGCGACGCGGCCGCACTCGCAAGATAAAAGGAAGTCCTACAACTTCTATGAAGAACTCAAAAATCAATTCCATCTTTAAAGGGCAAAATCCCACTCAAACTTTCTGTCCAAAATAAAGTCTCCCTAAACAATAACTCAACTTTAAAAATTTCTATCTTTCAGCTCCAATGTCCAAACATGTCATATTTTATATCAATGCAAAGATCAGAAAGCAACCTACAACTTTCATGAAGGACAAAAATCAATTTGGCCTCTAAGGGAGTCAAATTTCCAATCAAAGTTTCTGTTCACTAATACTCTTCCCAAACAGTAACAGCAACTTGTAAAAATCACAACTTCCTATTTCATGGTCCAAAAATTCCATACTTTACATCAACGGAAAGATCAAAACATAATATAAAACTTTCATGAAGACTTTAAGAGCAAATTCAGCCTCTATATAGATCAAAAATTCAATCAAAATTACTGTTTAATTTCTATCATCCTGAACAGTAACACAATTTCTAAAATTTATAACTTTTCATCCTATTGTCCAAAAATTCTATACTTTATATCAATGTAAAGATAAAAACAAAATCTTCAACTTCCATGAAGCATTTAAAGGCAATTTCAACCTCTAACTAGGTCAATCTTTCAATCAAAGTTTCTGCCCTGTTAAAAATCACCTAAACAATATCCAAACTTCACACATTCACATCTTTCAATTCCCAAATCCAAAAATTGCATATTATACATCATTGTAAAGCTATGCAAATTATCTATAACTTTCATGTTGACCACTTACTCTAATTCAGACCACATAAGTACAGAAATTAGCCTCAAAGCAATACACACAAACTTACTCTAATGGTCATTTCTAAAAACAAAGCAAAATAATACTTAAATTCCAACGATCATAACTTTCAATCCCGATATCGAAAAATATCATACTTTATGGCGATAGAAAGCTCTCAACAAGAGCTACAAGTTTCATGAAGATCATTTTATCAAATTATACCTAAATCATCCCAAAATAATTCACAAAGTTTCAGTCCAAAAAGTCAACTCTTCATCTCCAAAAAGTCAAACTTTCATAATTCAACAAATTCTTACACTTTCACTCTTTGTTTCTTGATTTTCAACTTCCATTTCAATCAACTCATTCACTTCAACTTTCATAACCCATACAAATCTACTCAAATATCAAAGTCATCAAAACCAATCAATTCTTTTCTCATCAATTTTTCTTAAAACACAATAACATCTATAACACAATACATATACAAAAACACTCATTTTATTTCATTTACTATTTCTAAATTCCACTTAAAGATCGGGGTCCAACATTAAGATTTCCTTTCCTCTTGCTCTCAGATAGGGCTTGCTTGGTGTCCTATAACAAACTAAGTTCTCATTCAAACAACATTTAAAGGAAATTCATAAGGCTTCAATAATCAAAATGCTAAAGTTGAACTATAACCCTTTCAACTATACTTTCAGGTCAATTTTCCATGATCTTTATGATCAAGTAAAAGAAGAAATTTGATGATACTTTCTTCTAGAAAAATGTCCCCTATTATCTCAAGTTTCTAACAACACTAAAATTATTCAATTTGGTTCAGAAATCTAAAATTTATACTTCAAACATGTTGGGACTGTCCTTATACTAAAACCATATTATATACTTAAATTCCATCCAAACATTGAGATTCTTAAAGACCGAATTGAAACTTGATTTCTTCAAAATACTTGTATCCCTATATCTCTAGTTTACTTCAAATAAAAAATCACTCCATTTGGATAACTACACAAAAAGTTATGCTCAAAATATCGAAGTATGCTTGGTATTAGAAAGTTCGCCGCAGTGAACCAAAATAAGTTGACCACGGCGGACCAAGAAATGTTGGTCGCGGTTAAATTTGACAGAGGCATACGCAAAATATGTACATTTTCTAGATTTTTCTTTCCACCTTTCACATATAACCTGTAGCGCACCCTTACCGTAGGGTATACACCGGGACGCCCGTAGGTCATTCCGATATATATCCTACGATAAGAGTGAGCTACGAAAAACCACTATTGTACTTCACATGGCA
Source organism: Erythroxylum carthagenense (assembly GCA_026413575.1). Taxonomy (NCBI): domain Eukaryota; kingdom Viridiplantae; phylum Streptophyta; class Magnoliopsida; order Malpighiales; family Erythroxylaceae; genus Erythroxylum; species Erythroxylum carthagenense. The sequence continues at coordinate 27,813,483 of JANZLD010000006.1, read as the reverse complement.
TCATAATACATCAATATAAAAAAATCACTAATTTTTGAAACCCCAAATTCTTCCTCGTTTCATTTCATCAAAAGTAGTAATTTACATATTTGTCAGTTTTTCACTGTCTGTACATTACTCCAAAAGAAATCTAATACAAAAACCTAACTAGGTCATCCCCCAAAAATCCCAGCTGACCGATCTGTGAGCCATGACTTCTCTTGCCAACACGATCTACACGGCAGGAAAAGTCCCTCTGGAGCTAGGAGTCTACTCTCTCGGTCCTGAAAAATAAGTTGCAATTTTGGGTGAGTTTGCGAACTTAGTGAGGTAACCATCATCAATGGTTCACTCAATTCATGCAATATTCAAGCATAACACAGTTGTTTCATAAAATCATATTCAGAAGTACCACATGATTGTTATCACATAAGCACAAGGCATTAAGCCTTTCACTCAATCAAAGAAACCAAATCAAATGCATATGAAATGCGTATGTGACACTTTTTCAATTTATTACGGTGTTGTGACCGAGCGCCTAAACTGTCCCAATATGGGTGCATTAATCGGTGAACCTGAGGCTCTGAATCACTGTGAGCTCGAGGCCCAAATACATTGAGCTTTTAGCTCTCGGTGGCTGCTCCGGTCACAACTGTCATTATCTGATCATGCCTTCAT
>JANZLD010000006.1:27757971-27786894 GCA_026413575.1 Erythroxylum carthagenense | reverse complement strand
CTAATAAGCCACTTTTGATTGTCCATCCTAGAACATAAATAAAATTACAAGGCTTTTAGGCCCAAAAATTTCTTCTTAGGCTTGGATCTTCCACTTTAAATTCTTCACTTACATTACCCGGACCAATTGGAAAACAAGTGTTAATGGTTTTTATTTTGCAATAAGTTTTGTTTCTCATAAAATCGAATTTTATTACCAGGAAAAAAAATCCAGCATTTGTAGACCTCACAAAAATGAATTTGTCAATAGGAATACAAAATTCCAGCATTTGTAAATCTTACAAAACTGAAATTGTCAATAGGAATACAAAATTCTAGTATTTGAAAAAAACTTACAAAACTGAAAAAACATTACATCAAAACAAAAAACCGAAACCATTACCTATCCTTTTTCTTCGATCCATGGTTGCTCCATCTTCAATATTACAGAAATTTGTACATTACAAAATCAAAGAAAACAGACAAATGAAGCCAAGGAGAAAACATGATGATGATAGGCCACCCTCCTTATTACAAATCAAACGAAGAAAACTTACAAAGTAAAACTATATTCTATAGACAACCAAAAGAGCATAACATACACCATATATATTTCTATCACAATAAAATAAGCAACATACAAAATGCAACATACAAAATTTAATTGCCAACCCATTCATCATATATAGTAACCGAAATCATGCTTAATAAAATGGCTCTGATATCAATTGTTGGATCGAAAACAAAAACATGCAAGAATTGACTTAAACATTAGAGTTCAAAACTTTTTCTAAAATCAAAACGCAACATAAACAAAATAACCAAATCAACAAGTTTTAGCCATACATGGTACAGTATAAAGAAAATAATTAACATTAAAACAAGATGGAAATTATACCGACTCCTTGTTATAGCTTTGACTCCTTGATTTTGTATCTTCTCTGACTCCTTACTATAGCTTTGACTCCTCAATTTTGTATCCTCAACTTGTCAATGTATCCTCTCCTTATTATTATATCCTTAACCAATCCGATTTATCGCTTGTTCTTTTTAGACAACTTGGTTAACAAGATCCTTTGGTGTAAAAGGAGAAGAAATATTTTGAGGAGATTTTCCTTAGTTGAAAGAAACCAAAATGAAACTCCTCTCATTCAAGTTTCGACTAGCACATGCAAGAGAGGAGAGAGCGAGTAAAAAATGCATCAACCCCTCTTCACCTCTCTCAATTTCGATTATAGATGAAAACAAGAAGTGAAGTGCATCCAATGCATCACTTCATACTTTAATCAATCATAAAGAAGCAAATAAATGAGACTCTTCTCATTTGATTAAGATAGCTATATGAAAAGACCAATAACCTAAATGAGACTCTCATTTCCGGTTATGAGATGAAACAAGGGAAAGAGTATGTCAAATGCACCTCCTCCTTTCTTTAATCAAATGAGTGCTAAAAGGTTACATGCCATCATTAAAAGACAACCATTAAACCATTTAATGATAAGATCATTACTCCATTTAATGATGATGAAGCATGATGATCACCATCTTAAATTTAGCAATTCAATGCTAGACGTGCAGTTACACATTTAGCTATAAAATTGAAAAATTTCCCTTCTTTTATCTTTAATAACTTTGTTTCAATTTAATTAATCAAATTAATCAAATCAAATCAAAGTCCAACCTAATATTAAATGTTTATTTAGGCTTCTAATTAACAATTAATTAAAGTAAGCCCAACATTCAATCATAAGCTTTAAAACCTCTATTTATATTTCTTACTTTGTTTGATAACCTTCCTAAAAACCAAATGGGGAATCTAATTGGACTTATATATTCAAGCTCTAATAAGACAATTAATTCAATCTTATTAACCAAATGTCATTCCACTAAAGACAATTAGTTAAACTCTTGAATTACTAAATATTATAAAATACATGTTTCTAATTAGATGTCCAATTGCAAACTCTATTATGAACCATATTATAGCCATCCACACAATAAAGGATAAAATTACCATTTCTCCCTTATGTTAGTTTGTCCTTCTAGATCTCTCGTTTTACTCTATATGGTGATTAACACACAAAATCTCATCTTGGTCTTAAGACTTGAGGGATAGCTAGTCCATTAAACTACTGGTGCCAGTTTAATCACCAATCTCCATAAAACATCTAGAAGTGATGATATCACTATAAACTCTTTGTTTGAGTGAATGTTCCCTGATACATATTTCAATTAATAATTCCAACATGCAGACACTAGATTGATACTCTGTAAAATTTCATTATGATCATATCAAGAATTATAATGAAACACATATGAGTTTACTGTTCATCAAGATTATGGTTCGTAATAAAAGAATGTTAAGGTGTATGTTTTAAGATTAAAGTAATAGCCTACATTATCCTTTCAAAACATACTTAATTCTAGATTCATTTAATAGTGCCATTATAGATAGTCAACTACTATCATGATATGAAACTCATCATTCTCTTGAAGTAAACCCTTTTACTTACACAGAGATAAATCACAACACTACAGTCTAAACCATAATCAAGCGACCAACTTGATTATTCAATTGTGAATAAACTAATTTAGATTCTAATAATATACATGTTTCCTATACATCTCCATGTATATGTATATTACTTACAAAAGAATTTTGATACCTTATCACTAGATATGTAATGCTCATACAAATAAAACCAAACTATTTTGTTTTGTTAATAATAAATATTTTCATTACAAACTATTTTTTTATTAATATGTAAATACACTTGCTTTCTAGGGCATTATATTTACATAACTCCAACAGATATCCCCATTAAACCGGTGTTGAGACATCTAACCCTCCATCCTCTCCCTAGATCTTCAAGTTTCAACCAAGAACACCTTTGTTTACATGGAAAACTGAAGAGAAATGAGAGAAAATGTTTTCAGCAAGGTCAGTCCATATGTTAGATGAAGCTTAACCGAAGAGAAGGCGAGTCATCTAACTGCTCCACTAGCTTCAAAACTAAAGAAGACAAAATTGAAGAAGTTGTCTTCGTTTTATTCACTCATCGTTTTTTCACTCACCATTAGCCTCCATTCTTTTTTTCAGATGCAAGCGACATCTTGCTTTTTAGATCTGGGGAGCCCACTTACATGAGAGATCTACATCATGGGCCTAGTGATGAAACATACTCGTAGGCTTTGATACCACACTTCAACCCAAAACCTTAAGATATTAGGTTTATGGGTCCTTTCCATTTATATGTCCTTCATTAGTTCCATATCTTTCCAATGTGGGACTCCTACTTACACTTGACATTCCAACAATCTCCCCCTCAAGTGTGAACTTCCACATTGGGCTTAGACTCCCCATTGAGCGAAAACCTTTTTGCTTAGCAACTCAAGTATATGGCATCAGCAAGAGCCCTTCTACTCTACTGGTCTGAGCCCACCAGAAGTCTCCTTGGTCTTCTTCGTAGGGAGCCAATCCGACTACCATCTCTATTGTACATGCTTTTAGAGAGTTACATTATCCCATATATGGTCATCTAGGTTATAGGAACTACATTTCTTTCATTTTTTGGTCCCACCTTCACCCTAATTTATATGTTTCTTTTTCCAAAAAGGACAATAAAGTTGAAAATCAAAAGGATAGCTCTATGGATGTACTTTTATTTCACTTTAGTTATTGTGCTTCCAAATTGTACCTAGGATCAAATATGAACTAAAATGAGTATCTTAAGTATTTTATATCATTAATCACTAAGAATTATGGGGTAAATATATAATCAGTTAAGCACACATCAATATGCTTTCTTATCATTGTTTTCTATATTAAATTCTTTAGTTGGAGCACCTTTTAAACTATAGATTTCCATTGTAACTATTTCTGAAATAAAACAATGTACTTTTAACTATCTACTTAGAACAACATATATTATTATGGTGAACTCTCCCAATTCATGCTTAAACTACAAAGTCTTGATTTGGAATGCATCCTTTTATTGTATTTGTAAAGCATGTATCCTCCACCACACTTCCTCTTATAAACATTTGTTACGCTTAATTTTCCATTCTTCACATGTTCACATTTAAATTACATCTTCACCATATACTACATAGTATTTTTCCTAAAATTTTGGATTTAAACAAAGACCATTCCACTGATAAGTTAATATTAGCTCAAATCTAATGTCCCTATCAAACTCTAACCATATAAAACTTTTCCTTTTATCACTATTTGAACCTTTATAATCACTTTTAAGTTCATTTGGGTCACTATCTATTGACTCAGTATCTATATCTATAACATTTGATTCATTTAAATTCTTAGTTGATTAGTCCCTCTCTTGTCTCTAACTTGCTATATTAGCTATCCAAATCAAAGATGAAATCCTCTTCATTAGAACTTGATCGTTTGAAATCATTAATTATGTTATAACCTTATCCTTAATACATTGAATCCAAACTTTCACCTTTAGAATTTTCACCTCTTGCTCTATGACATGCCTTAACATCATAATTATAAGCTCATATAATATTTTTGGCATGTTTAGGTTACATTTTAGTTTACAATCCATCCATATAAACCACAAGTGAGTTAAAGGTTTATTTGGAAAACATTCAAACTAAATAAGTATCTTTTAGCTCTTTAAAAAGACAAGAGGGTTTAGTGGAAATATCAAAACCACAAGAGAAGATTCTATCTTTGTGTATGTACATTTAGACTATTAATCCCTTCAACTTTAACAACTATAATGCCTTCACCAATTCTACATCAAGTATATATTTAGAGGCTATTGACTCAAACTATCCCACTCTCTCATTCAATGAAACTATAATTTATCCATCAAAAGAAGTTTAAAAAATGTCATTTTTAGTTCATACTAAATTTTGTAAGCATTGATAAATGGAGCTTATAAATATAAACCAACCCACTTCTTATTCAATACCAATAACTATAGGCATAATCTTTTTAAGGGTTATAATTAGTTCATCATGTGTTATGTTTCATATAGTGTTGTAATTTTTTGTTTCAAAAATGAATAATATACAAGAAAAAAAAACATTTACAATAGCTAGATCTTATGCAGCAGCTATATCATCTACTTTACAAAAGTTAAAATGTTAATCCATTTCTTTTTTTACTGCATCATAATAATTAGATCACATTCCTTAATCTTTAACATTTTAGTATATAATTCCTTTAGTACTCTTTTCACTCCTTTCTATATAAAAGTTTAAAAAATGTCAACATAAAGAATTAATTGATAAATATCATTATTAGATTAAATACATAAAATACATTCATTTGCTAATTCTTATTGCATATTACCGTTAAATGTTGCATCATATATATAATTAACAACTCTAAATAAATTTTCTACTTTTATTCAATTTCTTTTGTAACCTTAGCATTTTCAACATGTTCATTAACATTGTGTTCCTTCATTAAACATCTTATCCCATCTTCAAAAGTAGTTAGAGAAATTATGCTTAAACTCTTTCGATGCTTCATAACCCATTTCTTTGTCAATATAAATAAATTACAACAATGTTAAATGATCTGTGTTACTTATAAAGGAATAAATTTATTTCCTTTATATGTCGTCAAAGGTAGCAACTTCATAAAGCTGAGAGTTCTCTATGACTATAAAGGAATAAATTTCTTCTCCTTTATATGTCATAAAATGGTTTCCCAACATTTGGTGCAGCGTAAGCCCTTATTGTTTTAGGTCATAAATAACTACAAGTTGCTCCTCAAGTAGCCTCAAACACTTTTAGCTCTTTAAATTTTAGAAAAATATAGGTGTAAGTGGCTAGTGATAACATACCAGATGCTAGGTTAAGTTACTTTCCTCCAAGTAGAATTGAAGAGTAATAAATGGTCTCCCACTGAAGCCCTCATAACAAGTGCACAGAAATGGTGCTCTAAACTAATAAGCTTTTGCCTTATTAAGAGGATAGCTTTTCCAGTAAAGAAGCATTAGGCACTCACTAATTGGAAACAATATGATATGCTAGATATCCTTGTTTAAAATGAAGACACTTTATTTTTCAAGTTAACAAATAACAAATTTACTACTAAGGTATATGAATTTGATCCCTAGCATGTTCAAAGTTAACCAATGTTTTTGCAACTATGAAGGCTAGGAATGAAAATTGGTGAGATAAGGCAGGATAACATACCTTTATAGATTAACAATCATATTGTTCCTTTAGAATATTGGAAAGTAAATTGTTTAAGTTATCTTGTAAGCTATAATGGTAAACCTATAAATCAAGCAACAATTAAGGTATCTAGAATAAACTTTACAAGATTATATGTTTTGGTTGGCTCAATGACTCATTTACTTTATTCTATTTCCATTGTAAGATTGAATAAAAAACTTGAAACCATGAAAGACAAATTCATAGTTACTTATGCATGGAAACTTGATAATGAGGTTCCCATAATGAGATGGATTCCTAGTAACAAGATGTTTAAAATAGGTTTGTATGAGGAATTGGAGAAAGGTAATGGAACAGAAGATCTTGATCATAATATCAAAACAAGCCAATTAGTGGGAAAATGTAAGATAAACTTGCAAAAAATAAAGAAAGAGAGGAAACATCAACTCTGAATGAATCAATATCAATATAAAACCTTTCAAATATATAGAACATAGAAGAATAAATTTTGAATACTCAAGCGTTTGAGAAGAATTAAAAAAATCAACTAAGAGGGTGATAATAACATCTTTAAAATAGTGTTTGAAACTGTAATTAGAAGTAAATCGAGTAGAAAAGAGAAATAACCTATTTAAAGCTATAAAATATGAAAATTATCGCTTAGAACATTAGAGGATCTAATTCTCCTGCAAAGAATTCACTTATTAAAGATTATATTATTAAGAATAAACACAATCTACTGACTATTTTGGAATCCAAAATTAGAGTTAGGAAATGCAATATTTTGAAATTGCTAAGCAATTAATGGCAAAAGATAGCAAATTTTGATCAAAATCCTAATGGCAGAATACTAGTTTTCTATAATAGCAACTCTGATAAAGTTTCTCTAACAAGCACTATAGATCAATTGATTTATACTGATGTTATTTATAAAACCATAGAGGTTGATTGTGAAATTTCATTTATATATGCTCATAGCAATGGTTACTATAGAATTCAACTATTACGTATTAGAGAATTCAATGTCATTATTTCATTAGGAGAGGTGGAGGGTTAACATACAAACAAGACTCCTTATCAGGACTTAACACTTTGTTTTTCAGATGTTCAAGTCTCTGATGTGGCTCTGGTAGAATTTTTTTTCAAATAAAACAACAAAAAACAAGGAAATGATCTCATTAGGAAAAACATTATATAGAATGGTTGCTAATCTTGAATGGTTCCAACAATTCCTAAATAGCTTCAACTTATTTCCTAAGACTTACCTTTCGGATCACTTACCTATAATCACCATGATAGTATCTGTAAGATTCATATACCCTTTTTTATTTAATAATTTTTTGATATGTTCCAAGTTTTGAGGATGCTTTATGGAAAGATGTTAGCGTTAAGGTGTATGGTTCTAAGTAAGCTAAATATATTCACAGAATGAATGTGATCAAACAAAGTTTCAAGCTATTATATAGGGAAAATGTAGGAAATATACATCATCTTATTGCTACAGCTAAAAGAGATTTGGTCTCAGTCTAGGATAAGTTGTATAAAAAGCCAAGTTATAGGATGCTCTTAAAAAAAGAAAAATAGGCAATGTATAATCTCTTAAAGGCCCTTTTCTCTTACCTCTCCTCGATGAAGCATAGATCTAAAGTTGACTGGTTAAAAGGAGGGGAAGGAGGTTCATTTTTCTTTTATAAATTAGTGATTAATAAGAAATCTGCAAATAGAATCTCCAAATTAATGGTTAATAATCAAACCATATCCAATCAAGATATATTGAAACAAGAGGCCTTCAGTTACTTATCTAATTATATGAATGCCACGCCAATGCTTAATTTTAAGTTGAACTATTAAAAAGTATTATTTTTTGGATTATATCACCACAAGAAGTCATAATACTTTCTAAACCTATAACTAGATATGAAATTAAACAAATTTCCAAATGTTTGAATCCTTACAAAACAACGGAGACCTCATGGATTTAATATTTTTTATTAAAACTTGGCTTATCATTAAAGACATGGTTTAAAATGTTATTCTTAAATTTTTTTTTTTTTTGAAGAAGAGGGTGCTTAAGGAGATTAGTGGCAATTTCATTAGACTTATTCCTAAAGGTAGTGAACAAAAAACTTTTCGAGACTTTAGGCTTTTAGCTTGTTGTAACTCAATCTACAAAATTGTTCCAAAAATCTTAGTAATAAGATTAAAGGAAATCCTAATCAATCATGTGGATAGTGCACAAGGAGCTTGTATAACTAGTAGAGAAATGCGAGATAAAATTATTCTTATACAAGGAAAAGAATAATGGAAAATTGATCTTACAAACAGAAATGCCTTTGATACACTAAAAGAAATCCTCAAACTAAGAAGCACAATCATGTATCACATCAAAAAGAAAGTTAGGAATGGGATGAGCACTTTTTCTGGCATGATAACTAGATTCTAGGATATCCTTTGGAGAATAAAGTAGAATTACAAGATTTGAGAGGTAGTATTCCAGAAAATCAAAATCTCACAAATGCATTAATTCTTAAGGATGAGATCCTCTTAAGAATAATTAATAGAAATATGTAAATGGAGATCAATAAGGTTGTACTATATGAAGATATAAGCAAAAAAACTAGAGGTTCCTAACTATTAATAGTAACTTCAGCAATGTTTCAGCAAAACCTCATATGTGTTTCACGATATAAGTTGGTTTGGTCCAAATATAATCATCCTAGAGCTACTACAACATTATAGAGAGCTATAATGGATAGATTACCCACCACTGACAAATTAAACAAGTTTAACTACTTAACAAACTGGTCTCTACAAAAGTAAATTGTAGAGCAACTCACATTTAATCTTTAAATGTAGCTAGGAGCATGGAAACTTGTTCTTCATAAATGTTCCATCAATAATCCTCTAAAGCAATATGCGCATATTAAGAGAGATTTCAAATGGTGTTATTATATTACCATATCTTATCTAGACCTGCATATTTGGAATGAAAGAAATAGGCGAATTTTCTACAATAAGGAAGAAGCTATGAGAAATTCACTAAAGAGCTAGTAAATTCCATTAGACTTCACATAAACACCTTTTATGACAAACTATCTTTAGATTCAAATTGTATTGACATATAGAGCAATTGTTAGTATTATGTTTGTAACATTTTGGAATGCTTAAGTAGCTTGGAAGACTACTTTGTTTATAAAATCTCATCTTGAGAGTACTTGTAAAGTTATTAAAAAAAGATAGCAACTTGAATTTGCTTCCGTGCCAAAATTAGATCTTCATTTGTTAATATGTCAATAAATAAGTTGCTATCTTAATAATAGTGATGGTAAAGTTTTTTAATGCTTTGTAATTAAATTTTTTTTGAAGAATTAAAATAATCGTCATTAATAATAAAATTGGTATTACAAAGTACAAAATAACTAAGACTATGTCAACTTAGGAGAGTTGAGCCACTACTGAAACAATTAAAAAAAAATGGTTTAAGAAACTATGATTTCACTTAGTGATTTCCTAGTTTTTACTTATCTAAACGTTCAAATATATTTCCACATATATATTCCAATTATCAACCATTCTTGTACTGCATTTTCTAGTTTCCCTAAAAGTAAATATTATTTCTTTTATCTACAACTCCGTCTCCTTCAATACCTATTCTTTGACTTTTATGTAGGCTTTAAAACACCTTCCATTCCTTTCACTCTAAAAGTTGTACATCCCACATCCCATAGCTATTATCAGGGTTCTTTTTTCGTTTTTGGTTCTGATTATGTCTTTCAACATGAACTTTAGTGCTTCCAAATGGTTCGTCTTATATCTATTAATTAGACATCATTATATTATGCCTTCCCAAACTTTCTTAGAGATCTTAGATTCAAAAAAAATATGGTTCTTAGTTTCTAGATGCTCTGCGAAACCTCTATTCACCATATTATTATAATATAACCTATTCATCATTTTTATTTTTTCTTTACCACTTTTGATTTAAAAAAATAACTTTTGGTGGCAAATTATTGTTCTAGATCAACTTTGATGCTTTTATTTTCTCCCCTTTCATTCTTAATAACTCTTTACAAGAGTCATTTATTGAATACACCCAAAGGGTGTTTAACCTAAATATAGTGATCCATTTTTTCAATAGCAGGTCTATACCTTGGATAATACATGGTCAATTTCAGTAGGAATATTATGCCATTGGTCGACATTTTAACCTTAGATTTGATAGGAGAAGTCTTTATAATTAAAGGCATAATTTAAGAGTTAATCAATAGATCCTTGTCATTCCAATTGTTGAAATAATAAAATGAGGCCAATTCCATATTTCCTACTTTGCATTTAATGTTACCATCCATATCTTGTCTTAATTTGAACAAATATGTCATGAACTTTGAATTAGAAAACCTGGTTTTATATTCACAAACACTTTTAGGACATAAGAGTGTACCCAGTTATCCTATTTGGATTCTTTATTCACCATTAATCTCTATAGCCTTTTAGCTATAAAAACCTTATTATAGAGGTCAATTGCATTAATACCAAAACCAAACTCCTCTCTTGGTTTAAATACCTTATTCCAAGCCACTTTAGCACGATATTTCCTACCTTGAGAACCAATGCATAAAAATCTCCCCATCAGTCTTTCAATAGTCTTTATAAGTTTCTTAACAAGGAATAGGTGTGAGGTTCAATAAATATGCAAGGAGTTCAAAATAGACTTAATCAACATTGCCCTCCTAGTATAAGATAGTCCAATTTTCCATCCTTTTCTGAACTTTTTTAGCAATAGGATACAATCCTTATAAAGTAACTTCCCTATTGATATTATCTGTCTAAGGTAAGTCATTAAAGACTATTTAACCTTTATTCTAGTAATAGTCAATAACTAACTAGCTCTGTATTAAGTATTAACAAATATAATGTCACGACCCGGTACCACATCAAGCCCATGACAACTGCCGCATAACCGGGCTAAGGACACTCACAGTATCCTTAATCCAACTATGCAAGGCTAACTGAGTATCTTTTTTATTATTATTTTAAAAAAATTTGGGCAGCACAACAATTGTATTTTAAAAATCCCAAAATCTGCAAATAATTTTTAACACACTTCTATAAATCAACCACAACTTCAGGACTTTAAAGTCCACTCAAGGTAATCTTAACAATAGTATTAAAATATTCATACATAAAGTCATTTATAAAACACAAGGAAATCAAAAGTTATCTTACAAAATCATAAAGCATATCTACATAAACACAATTCATGAGCTATTAGACAGCAAAAGTAAAAACTAAGAAATTACCCATATGTGGTAATACCCTGAAAATTTCAAAAGACCCCACAATCCACTCAGAGCTTCAAGCTCACTAAATTAACCTGCATGGTTGAAAAGTAGAGGGGGTGAGTACATTATGTACTCAGTGAGCAGGAAAAACATATAATGCAAATAGGACTCGATACACACCAAGACAGTACAAATAACCCATAAAGTGAACATAAAGCTCTTAAAATTGCATAGGCCTAGCCTATGATGCATTGCATACTGGTTAGGAACCATATAGGCCTAGCCTATTAATTCACACATATTATAAACATAGGTTCTAGTTCCAGTACACAAAGTATAAAAACATCATACGTATATATCAAATCTCGTCATAAAACAATTATCAAAATATGCTAAAACAATCATGTGTGACACCACTAGTCGGTCAAACTAATGTGCACACCTAACGATCCTCGGTATTCGCTCGACTTTCATTCATGGTGAGTCCGGACTATAGTCGACAAGAGCGTCATGACCCTAGGTGATGACTTCGTTGGTGTCCAGACCCTAGGTGTGCAATCACCAGCGAGTCCCGTAGAAAGGTGTCGAAATGACAACTCGGCTTTCATATACCAGCGTCAAAGGTACAAAGGTTGCTTAATCAGTTATGCACAACACACGATTGGCCAATCGTCTCCTCACCAATCACCAAAAATCATATACAAAAATTAAGTATAAAAATCAAGTAAAGCACTATGTTTTTATTTATCGGTCCAACCGTTAAAATGAAACCGTACCATGGATCTAAGCCAAAAAAAGAACAAATTCATGCAGAATACATGACTCGGTTATGCATATGTAAATTCCAAAGCATTATTTCATGCAATGAAAGTTATTTTTTGTGATCCAAGTGCAAAGTTCTTCAAAAATGTAGTTTCATAAAATAAAGCATTATTCTTTGCACTTTAAACTCAGATTTGTTAAAAACAATAATTTTTCTCAAAATATATAATAAAAATATTAGTTTCATGTTGAAACATTATTTCATACTATAAAAGTTATCTTTTGTACTTCAAATACATAGTTGTTCAAAATAATGACGTTTATTAAATACCTAAACATATTAGCATCTATTTGAAATTTAATTCTATCATATATTGCCTAGGTTTAAAATTCACATATAAGTCATCATGCTTGTATTAGGATGTTCTAATCTTAGTTGATTAATATGGTTTCCCAAACTCACCTCAAAAGATGGTATGTCTCTTAGCTTCAACAATCTTGGGTATAGTCTCCTTGATTCACAACTCCCGAGTGTTTATACTTAAAAAGGATAGACAATAAAATTACTACCTAAACGTAAATTTCCTATTTATACACCCTTACATAGGTGTACATAGCACAATATCACTCCCTATAAGCTATAGAATCTGAACCTTAAACTTCTCATAGGTTTACTTCCTTACTAGTCACTTTAGATTTTCTTGTGCATTTTCTAAGGCATGTAATGCCTTTAATCCCATACTCATAATTAAGCACATCTTTATCCAAGCACATTAGGCCTTTACTTGTCAATCTAAGCAACAATTCAAGTTCACTTTAAGTAAACATAAAAAGCGTTTTCCAATGCATACCATTATAAAGCCTTAAATCCTAAATCAAGTTCACTTAGGCATTTTATCAAACACCTAATGTGTATGATTTTCAAATCACATTTACAAGACTTTATCATAATAATTCATGCCCCTATCATGTCATATAATAACAATTCCAATCAATGACACATTCCACCACTCCATTCAAACCAATTTCCTTCATGTAAGCCACATTTTATCAATTGTACAACTCATTACATTAATCCACCTCTTCTCCATCATTTTGACCTAAACTTAACCAACACACATCTTCTTCATTCTACATCATCAATTCACATCATACATGTATAATTAACATCATAGAATTCATTTAGACCGTCAATTTCAAAAGATATTCAAAAATTCACAAAGTTTCACCTAAAGGGGACAATTTTATTTTTGACTTAAAGAACTCTATCCATGACACATTTCATTCATCTAAACTATGTTTCATGCATATTCAAGCATGGAGAACAACATATCATAACACCAAACTCAAAAACATAATGTAGAGAGAGATGAGACAAAATTTACCTAAGCCTTCCTTTGATGATATCTTCAAATCCTTTGCGGTTTTCTCAAATCTAATGATAGATTTGAGTTCCTTGACCCTAAATTAGCTTAGAACTCCTTGATTGAGGTTGAAGAATCAAAATCTTGGTGGAAAAAAAAGGGATGGCCGAAACCCTCCTTCTTCTCCTCTCTTCTGCTTTCTTCTTCTTTCTTTTAATTAAAACTAAGTGTTTTAATGTCCAAATAATGGGTTGCACGGCCACACCATGAAGAAGGGTCTAGAATTTGACTCTTCTTTGACCAAACATGGTGAATTTACCATTTTACCCTTAAGTTATATGAAATTACCATTATACCCTCCAAACTTTCCTAAATTTGCAATTAAGCCCAAAGTTTAGGAATCACCAAAACTTTTATTTTTATTTTGGTCCGTGGACTTTTGGAAATAATAACTAAGCCCTTAAATTTATAAAATTACATATTGGTCATCCATGAATTGAAAAATTACGTTTAAGTCCTTTGACTTTTAACAATTTGCAAATAAGCCCTTATGTACATCAACTTTTCCAATTAAACTTTCTAAGTGTCCAATAAGTCTATAAATCATTTCTAATCACCCCTAAGGCATTAGAACACATTTAATTGAACCACCATGGTCATATCCATCCAATGGACTCAGTTTTATACACTTAGAAGCTTATATGTCAGAAATCTCTAAGATTTCGCATACAAAAAACTATAAGTTTATGTAAGGGCATATAACATTATAAATCACTGACATATATACCCAAAAGGATTTAAATGCATCTTTGAACTCATATACAACCATGTATATATCAATACACAAAAAGTATCTCCAAGTACAAAACAATACAAAAGAAAAACTCAAAGAGTTCGGTGTTACATATAAACATCTTACTTTTATGGAAGTTAATCTTCAAACTAGGCAACGCCTTAAAGGTATGGAGAGAAGAAATTAGATTGCTTACTGATTGGTCATGTTCTTTAGATAGAATAAGAAAATCATCAATAAATGATAGGTAAACATCTCTATTTTCTTACACTTTCCATGATATTTAAGGCTATAGTCTATGGAAATATTATTCTTATTAACCTTATGAAGGCCTCCATACATAAGATGAATAAGTAAGGAGATAGTGGATTCTCTTTTCTAAGCCTCTTACCACCTTTGGAGATTAAAATAAATTCCCATTCACTAACACACTGAAGGATGTATTTTCAATACACATTTTGATCTAGTTCCTAAAAACTCTTGGGAACTCAAGGGCCTCTAAGAGATTATTAGCTAATGGAATCTTAAGCCTTATGGAAATCCACTTTTATTGTATAATTCTTAGTAGGATTCTTCTTTGAATATCCTTTAAATAGCTCCTAAGCAATCAACACATTGTCACCTATTAACCTATTCTCTAGGAAAGCTCCTTATGAGTCACTTAGACTTTAGTAACAAATTTAACTTAATTGTCAGTAATTTAGAGATGATCTTATAAAGTAAATAGCAATATAAAATTGATATAAACTTATTAAGAAAATTCAGATTTGAGGTTTTGGGAACTAAATACATAAAAATCTTGTTTATTTCCTTAAGAAGAACAACTAAGTCAAAAAACTCTAGGAAAACATTAGTTTCCATATCTTTGATTAAAGACCAAGCCTTTTAATAAAAGCATCTATTAAGACCATCTAGAGCCTAAGCTTTCTTTGGATTCATCTCAAGCACCACTTCCTCAACATCCCTCTCATTAAAGGGTTTGTATAGAATTTATAATTCATCAACCATAATTTTTGTTAATTCTAAAAGACTTAATTGTTTGAGTAATGGAACTTATAGAATAACCAATCCTTGAGGAATTCTTGAAATATTCAAGTGTTGCTTTATTTAACTCCTCCTTAGATATAGCTACATTCTCACTCCTGTTAAGTTAAGAAGACTTCACTTCTTCTATTAATTTTGATGAAAATCAAATAATAATAATTATAGTAGAATGTGAATTATTTTTGATGAGCTTGTTAAGTGCATAGATAAATGTAAGTAACACAAAAGGTCAACTCAAGACGATACTTAAGACTCAAGGTCAACTCAAGACAATCCTTAAGACTCAAAGTTAACTCAAAAAGACACTTAAGTAAAAGCTGAATAAGTCGAAGCATCTTAGATAGACCAGACGAAAGTGTGAAGTGCTTAGTCTATGACACCAAACGAAGCATAACACCAGACAAAGCATAACACCAGATAATGCACAACACCATATGAAGTATAACACCAGACGAAGCATAACACCAGACGAAGTATAATACCAGATGATGCAATTGTTAGTTAATTAGTTGGAGTTAGTTATAGGACTCAACTAATAACAGTTTTTAGAAGATTCAAGAAGCGGATTTCTCAAGAAGACAGTTGAAGATTTAGGTTATAAATATAGTTATAGTCGTAAAATAACAACAACAATACAAGAGAGAAAATTTGATTGTACGAAACTTGCTTAGAGAAACTTTGCACTCAAGTGAAAAAGAAAGAGAGCAAATACGTCTGAAACGTGAAGCTCAAACAATATCTTTCAAAGAGAAAGAAAGGCTAGAGCCTGGAGAGGCTAAGGAAGCACATAAAGAATACTTTGTGAGAGAGACCTGAAGAGGATCTGCAAGTGTAGAAATAATACTTGTAACGTTGAAGAGTATAGTGAAATCTCAGATAAACTTTGAGGACTGGACATAGCCCAAAGTTAAGGGTGAACCAGTATAAATCGCGGTGTCATATTCTCTAACCCTTATCTCTTTAATTTTCTTGTTGTTAGAAGAATAGATAATAATTTTCACTGTTGCATTATTTATCAAATTAAGTGAATTGGTTTGTAATCATCTGAATTTGTAAAGAAAATCAAGAAGAGTTTAAAGATTAATATCTTAGACGATTTAACACAATTAAACCCCCCCCCTTTCTTGCGTATTCTACGTATTATACGTAACTTCTATATTAATAAGTGATTTACTTCAGTTGGTATCAAAGCAAGGTTTGCAAGAAATACTGTTACAAAGTGAGGATAAAGATCCATGGCTAAATCACATGTTTTTATAGCAGAAGGTGCCCTGGTCACAAGACTACCTGCATTCAATGGTGAAGATTATCATTATTAGAAGGACAAGATGCGACTCTTTATAAAATCCAAACATATAGATCTTTGGGATATCATTGAAAATGGTCCATATACACCAACAGGCAACAAAGGGAATAGCATCTCTCATGACAAATGGTTGGTTGATCAAAAAGCTCGCTTTCAGTTAAACTCAAAGGCCAAGTTCTTTTTAAGTTATTCTCTAAGCAGAAGTGAATATGACAAGGTTCATGGATGCAAATCTACAAAGGAAATGTGGGACACATTATTCATTGCACATGAAGGCACAAATTAGGTGAAAGAATCCAAGATTAGTATTCTTGTTCATTAACATGAGTTGTTCAAGATGAAAGATGATGAGATTATTGATTAGATGTTTGGACAATTCCAAACAATTATTAACGGACTTAAAGCTCTAGGGAGAATCTACAATAGTTGAGATCATGTCAAAAAAATTTCTCAGAAGTCTTCTAAAAGATAGAGACCCAAAGTAACAACAATACAAAGGCCAAAGATTTAAGTAAGCTGAAGCTAGATAAATTGCTTGGTTCACTGAAAATTCATGAAGTAGAGCTTGATGCAGAAGATAAACCCAGAAGAGATAAATCTATTATATTAAAGGCTGGTCAGAAGAATCAAAAGATACAGAAAAATATAAGCACATCTTCAAAAGCATTAAAGATTGAAGAAATCAATAATGATGATGCTAGTGAATCTAATCATGATTCAATTGAAGATGATGATGAACTATCCTTTATTTCAAGAAAGATTAGGAGGATGTGGAAAAATAAATCAAGGGGAAATAAAGACTTCTCTTTTAAAAAGAATAGCAAAGATGATTTAAAGAATGAGAAAAGTTCTATCGTCTGTTATAAGTGCAATAAACCAGGACATTACAAGTCTGAATACCCATTGCTTAAAAGAAAACAAAAGAAAAATCAAGAAAGCAAAAACAGCATAATGGCAACATGAGAAGATCTGGATTCGTCTAAATCTGAATTTGACTCCAAAACATTAAAGCAAGCAAATATATGCTTGGTAACTGAAAGGGAATGCGATGATGAGGTAATTTCTAACTTTGATGATCTTCAGGATGCTTATTTAGAATTGTTAGAAGATGCCCATGTTATCTTAAAACAATATAGGTTATTGAAAAAGAGATTTGCTGAAAATTTGAAGAACACAAAACTTTTAGAAAAAGAAAACACTTGCCTTAAGAAACAAGTAGATGATATGAAAAAGAAAGTAATTGTAGATAGATCTAAGAAAATTAGTCAACTAAAACAAAGGATTAACAACCTTTCAGCAGATTTATCAACATTTACAGAAAGTACAAAAAGGACGAATGACATAATTGGAAGATATAGACATCCAAATGATAAGAGCGGTTTAGGTTTTAATAATAAAAATACTATTCACAATAGTAATGTTCTTCATAATAAGAGTTATATTCCTAATAGAAAGAAAAAAAACAATATTCTTATTATTAGATGAAAAACTGTAAGGCAAACCCTAAAGGACCTAAGAAAATATGGGTATCAAAAAAAGATATAAAATATACTACAGATCTCCTTTCTTAGAAAAAGCAACCATCACCAATGGTACTTGGACTGTGGCTACTCAAGATATATGACGGGAAGAAGGTCTACATTCCTAGACCTCCAACATAAGCAAGGAGGATCGGTAAATTTTGGACACAACCAGCAGGGCAAAATAGTTGGAATCTACAAAATTGGTAAAGATTATTTTTCGTCTATTGATAATGTTCTGCTAGTTGAAGGCTTAAAGCATAATCTAATTAATGTAAATCAAGTATGTGATTATGGTTTTGAAGTATCCTTTAATAAAAATTATTGTGTAGTAAAAAACAAGGACAGTTCCATATTCTTTTCTGCTAAGAGATGAAATGATCTCTATAAAATTAACTTAGACATTTTGAAAAGTCAAAATATTTCATGTTTTATATCAACAGATGATGAAAAACTGATTTGGCACAAAAAGCTAGCTCATGTTAGTTTTAAACATATTTCTAAGTTTGTTAGACATGATTTGGTAAGAGGATTACCAAAGATAAGTTTTAACAAAGATTTCTTTTATAAGAGTTGTCAAAAAGGAAAACCGGTTAAAACATCTTTTTCATATAAAAATATTGTAACTTCGTCTAGACCTCTAGAGCTATTACATATAGATTTGTTTGGTCCAACCAGAACATTAAGTCTAGGTGGAAAGAAGTATGGCCTCGTAATTGTTGATGACTTTACTAGATTTTGTTGGATATTGTTTTTATCACATAAAGATGAATCTCTTAAGTGTTTTAGAGTTTTATCCAAAAAGTTACAAAATGAAAAAGGAATTTATATTACTAGAATTAGGAGTGATCATGGTGGAGAATTTGAAAATGAAAAATTCAAAATGTTTTGTGAAGAGACTAGAATTTTCCATTATTTCTCTACTCCTAGAACTCCTCAACAAAATGGAGTTGAAGAGAAAAAGAACAGGACAATTCAAGAAATGACAAGGACTATGCTATGTGAAATGAATCTTCCTAAATACTTTTGGGCAGAAGCTATAAATACAAGTTGTTATATTCAAAATAAAGTATTTTTGTGACCTATTTTAAATAAAACTCTATATGAATTATGGAAAGGAAGAAAGCCAAATATATCTTTCATCCTTTTGGTTATAAATGCACTATATTGAATACAAAAGAAAAGTTCGATAAATTTGATTCTAAGATCAATTCGGGAATTTTTCTAGGTTATTCAATTATTTCTAAAGCTTATGGAGTTTATAATCTTGTTTCTAAATCTGTTGAAGAGTCTATGCATGTAAAATTTGATGATGATTCTCATCTAAATAAAAGAAATGATTCAGATGGTGAAACTCTATCTACTCCTTTAGTTAATAATCCAGACATATCACCACCAGACAATCCACCTGATAAGGTAGAAGATATCTCTGAACATTTTAGTCTAAGAAAAGACTAGAAGTATAAATCTTCTCACCTAGAAAACTTGATTATAGGAGAAACATTAGAAGGAGTGAAAACTAGGTATAAATTTAGAAGAGAGGCAAATGTAGCTTTTGTTTCTAAATTAGAACCTAAGAAAATTGATGAAGCTCTTCAAGATGAAGCTTGGATTTTAGCCATATAAGAGGAGATAAATCAATTTACAAGGAATAAAGTTTGGTCTTTAGTTCCAAAACAATCTAATAAATCTATTATAGGAACTAGATGGGTATTCAAAAATAAACTAGACGAATCAGGAAAAGTAAACCGTAACAAAGCTAGATTAGTAGCTCAAGACTATAATCAATAAGAAGGAATAGACAATAATGAAACATATGCTCTTGTAGCTAGACTAGAAGCTATTAGCATATTGCTTGCATATGATATTTTTCATATTATATAACTATTTTAAATGGATGTGAAAAGTGCCTTTTTGAAATGTTTTATAGATGAGGAAGTTTATGTAAAACAACCCCTAGGTTTTGAAGACATTGATAAACTAGACTATGTCTATAAACTTCTTAAAGCTTTGTACGGATTAAAACAAGCACCTCGTGCTTAGTATGATCGTTTGAGTTTGTTTTTGATTAAAAATGACTTTATTAGTGGTTAAGTAGATAAAACTTTATTTAGAAAATATATTAAAAAAGATTTTATAGTTGTAAAAATTTATGTAGACGATATCATTTTTGGTGCAACTTCTAAAAAATTATGTTCAAAATTTGAAAATCTTATGAAAAGTGAATTTGAAATGAGTATGATGGGTAAATTAAAGTTTTTTCTTGGTTTACAAATTAAAAAAAAACTAAAGAAAAGATTTTTATTCATCAATAAAAATATATCAAAGAACTTTTAGTCAAATATAAAATGGAGAATGTTAAACCAATATGAACTCCTACACATCCTTGAATCCTCTTTATCTAAGGATGAAGCTAGTAAGAAGATTAATCAAACTCTTTTTAGAGGAATTATTGGTTCTTTGTTTTACCTAATCGCAAGCAGACCTAATATATTGTTTAGTGTTTATTTGTGTGTAAGATTTCAAGCAGGTCCTAGAGAATCTTATTATATTGTTGTTAAAAGAATATTGAGATACTTGGCAGGTTCTACTGATCTTTGCTTAATGTATGAGAAAGGTAAAGATTTCATGTTAATTGGCTACTGTGATGCTGATTATGCTGGAGATAGGATTGATAGAAAAAGTACAAGTGGAGGTTGTCACTTTCTTGGTCATAATCTAATTTCTTAGTCAAGCAAGAGGCAAAGTTCAATTGCTCTATCTACTGTAGAAGTTGAATATATGTCAACTGCAAGTTGTTGTTCACAGATTTTATGCATTAAGTATCAGTTAGAGGATTATTCTATCCAAGAAGATTAGATTCCAATCTTCTGTGACAATACAAGTGCTATTAATCTCTCAAAGAATCTAATACAACACTCAAAGGCAAATCATATTGAAGTTAGACATCATTTTATAAGAGACTAAGTATAGAGAGGGATCATCAATCTACAATTTGTTGAGACGAATCAACAATAGGTAGATATCTTCACCAAACCCTTAAGTGAAGACAGATTCAAGGAAATCAAACGAAACCTAAATATGGTAATGTTAAATGACCATTCGTCTGACACGCCATGGCCTAGATGATTTGTCCAGAAGAAGCTAAAAATTCGTAAGTTTTTAAGTAAAATAGCAACGGTAAGTTACGAACGGTAACTTTTCAAGAGTATGTATAAAAAGGAAATCTTCTCAAGATTCTAAAACACCTTATACTCTAAAATTTTCTTGAAAAACTTTGAAACTGACTTATTTAGTGCTCTCATCAAAGACGATCCAACACTCTATTTTAAACTTCAAATTCTTCTCATTTCATATCTTTATCTTTTTATATACTAACCTTGCTTCATTAAACGAAATACATTTAGGTGTTTAGTGTTTATTTGTTACAGATAAAAAATGTCGGAATCTTTTGTCTATGGGAGATTCATCGATTTCACTTCCTTGAAGAAAAATCAGATGGATATCGAACCAGAGATTGAAGCATTTGGCTGAAAATTTTTCTTCATCTGAGAGAGGGTAAATCTGAATGAAATATATGAGTTCTGGAAGAATGACAAGACGATAGACAACACTTTGGTATCAATGGTAGATGGGTTGTTGGTAATAGTCACACAAGATTCTATCGAGAAGGCTATTGGGTGTCTAAGCATTGGAGCAAAACTGTTTAACAATATCAAATGGATTGCTCAAAGTCATATAGACAAAGCTAACATCAATCGACAACTATATGGATGCAGTAATCTAGGAGTCAAGAAGTTTCAACCCTCATTCTGAAGGCTAGGGTTCTTCATTCACTTCTTCTCCATTGTATCCTACCAAGAGTAGGATCAAAAGACATGGTGACAATGAATGATGAACATTGTTTGTTTCATCTACTTACTCACCAACTTATTAATCTTCCGTTCTTGATTATGAAGAACATGATAAAGGCTAGGGAGGATTATTATGTGAAAAGTGGTTCTTTACCTTACAGTATGTTGTTAAAAAGATTCTTCAAAGAATCTGGAATCCTACTTGATAGAGGAAACAGAGTAAAGATGAATATTAAGAGTGTTATTAATGTCTCTACTATTCACAAAATGGGAATCAAGACTAAAGCTGAAGCAAATGTAGATTTTACATCGAAAGCAAATTCTAAGGGGGAGCTTTCAGTAAGACGAAGCAAGAGTGAACATGTTCCTTCTAAAATACAAGCCAAACTTTGATTGTCAGGAAGAATATCTATAGAGGAAAAGGTTGAACAATCGTCTGATGTGCCAATACAAGTCAAGACGGTTCTAAAGACGAAGGAAAGCAAGGTTCAACAATCAACACACCAAGTGTCTTTAAAAAGGAAGGCTGAGACGCTCCAATCAGAAAGGCCCAAATAGTCAAGAAGGTCACCAGGATTATTGACCTTATGACAACAAGAACAGAAGAAGCAGAAAGTTATAATTCTTGGTGGAGATTTTGAGAAGCAAGAGCAATAATAGTAGCCTACCAAATCAATTATCTCTATCCCTCAAATTCAATTAGCACAATCATTTGGGGAGACAAAGATAAAAATGAAGTTAGTATTTGAGAGGAAGAAGCCTCAACAACAACTCTCTTCCAAACCAGCAGAAGAACAAAAGAAGATGAAGCTTATTCAGAAAAAGGTTTCTTCATCTAATGTTCCACAAAAGGCATAGACTGTTAAACACCAGCTAGTACTTTACAACCCTCCTCATATAATAAAGAAAAAGGATTTGAAAATGAAGGTCATAAAAGAATCAATACCTAATCGAAACAGAAGTTCAATTATTATTAGAGAACCTTCTAAGCAGACAGTCAAGGTACAAGTTGAGCCTATACTAGTAAAAAATCAGACGATATGTCTTTTAATTCATGAAGAATGAAGACTATATGGTATTCTGCAAGATGAAAAGTCAGAACCATATCTAATGAAGATTACAAAAGATCTTTATACAATTTATCCGATAACAACTAGGACAACATTCAAGATTGTACCAGATGTACAACTAGGATGTCCAACAACTGTAATAAAAGAAGGAAAAGGGAAGAAGAGGATGTTTCCTAAAGGACATGAAGATGATCTTACAAAAGAACAGATTCAAGTGGCAGTGAAGAACATAAACGATGTATGTCATGCAGCTCAACCTGTAGGTGTCTATGTATCACATCACATATCAAGGTCATCAGGAAGTCAATTTAGAGTATCTACCAAAGATGAAAGTTTCAAGGTAGTTGGCACAGTTTCAGAAGGAAGGTATAGAAGTATCACAATTGAAGGTATCAATTTTAACTTAGAAACCGTTGTGCATTTAATCATTCATTTCAAACCCTTAGGATTCATATCTTTAGTTAAAATGTTTTACTCCTTCTTGGGCAACCAATTTACAAACTACCCAAACCTGATGATCTTATTATCTCTGTAAGAAAACAAACCTTCAAATTACCCTCAATCAAAATCATAGAATTAGACGATACATCTAAAAAACCATCTATTTTTTAGCACCCTAACCCACTTAGTGAAATACTACAAGATGCTACTGTCAATTCAGAGTTCTTGAAGCATTTCATTAAATGGATTGAAGCTAGTCACAAGCAGATGGAAGTTCAAGAAGCCTTAGCTAAAAACATTGAGGAAATTCATACTAAGGTTGATGAACTAGGTGATGCAGTAGGTGATCTTCATGAAGAAATAGCACTTCTACGTGTTTCTATTGAATAAGAGCTCAAGATGATCCGCACTGATATTCAACATATGCATTCTGAAATTCTAAAACATCTAAAATTAACTGTCTTTTTTATTAATAACAAATAGGGGGAGAAAAGTGGAGTACATTAGAAAGCAATCATTGTATATTTTATGCATATCTTGTGTATTACTTTAATTGTTATTCATCTAAATTTTATTTGGTTATTCGTCTATCATCTGAGTATTATGTTATCTTCTAATATTAAGATTATTTGTTATCATTAAAAAGGGGAGATTGTTAAGTCAAGAAGACTTCACTTCTTCTATTAATTTTGATGAAAATCAAATAATACTAATCATAGAAGTGTGTGAATTATTTTGATGAATTTGTTAAGTGCACAGATAACTATAAGTAACACAAAAAGTCAACTCAAGACGATACTTAAGACTCAAGGTCAACTCAAGATGATACTTAAGTAAAAGTTGAATAAGACGAAGTGTCTTAGATAGACCAGACAAAAGTGCGAAGCGTTTAGTCTATGACACCAGATGAAGCATAGCACCAAACGAAGCACAACAATAGATGAAGTATAACACCAGATGAAGCATGACACCAGAAGAAGCATAATATCAGACGATGCAATTGAAAAATATTCTAGAACATCAGTCAGTTAGTTAGTTGGAGTTAGTTATAGGACTTACCTAATAACCATTTTTAGAAGATTCAAGAAGCGGATTTTTTAAGAATACAGTTGAAGATTTAGGTTATAAATATAGTTATAGTCATAAACTAACAACAACAATACAAGAGAGAAAATCTGATTGTGCGAAACTTACTTAGAGAAACTCTGTACTTAAGTGCAAAAGAAAGAAAGCAAGTACATCTTTAACATGAAGCTCAAACAATATCTTTCAAAGAGAAAGAAAGGCTAGAGCTTGGAGAGGCTAAGGAAACAGATAAAGAGTACTTTGTGAGAGAGACTTGAAGAGGCTCTGCAAGTGTAGAAATAATACTTGTAACGTTGAAGAGTATAGTGAAATTTCAGACAAACTCTGAGGACTGGACGTAGCCCAAGGTTAAGGGTAAACTAGTATAAATCGTGGTGTCATATTCTCTAACCCTTATCTCTTTAATTTTCTTGATGTTAGAAGAATAGATAATAATTTTCACTGTTGCATTACTAATCAAATTAAGTGAATTGGTTTGTAATCATCTAAATTTGTAAAGAAAATCAAGAAGAGTTTAAAGATTAGTATCTTAGACAATTTAACACAATTCAACCCCCCTTCTTGTGTATTCTACATATTATACATGATTTCTAGATTAACAAGTGATTTACTTTAAATTTCTATATTAACAAATGATTTACTTTAACTCCTTCTCCCTAATGAGTATATACAATTGATTTGTTTTGTAATTCATAACTTTGACGAAATATTTAGTATTTTTATCACCCTTTTTTTTATCCCCAGTACCCTAGCTTTCTACTTTATCATCAAACTATAATTCCATACTATTTTTTATAAGAGAGCAAAACCTCTTTCTCCTTAATTAGCTATACAGGGTCACTAGGATTTTTATAGACTTATTCTTAAAACTCCTTCAGATGGTTTTTGGTGTTAAATATCTCTTTATAAGTTTTTGCCTTGCTTGAATTACTTAGTTTTTTAACTCCTCTTTAATGAATTTCAATTTCATGACACACGTATAAGCTAAGTAACCCTAGACTTACTTTGATAAGCTCCTCTAAGTTGCTTCCACGAATCCATCAACCTTAGCTAGGAAATTGTTAAACCTAAATGTGAAATACCTTATACCTTTGTAACACATGTTTTAAACTAACATAAGAGAGTGATTTGACATTATAAAGCTCAATAAGTTGGCATAACTCTATATGAAAATTATCATCCATTCTTCATCACTATAGCTCGATTGAGGAATATTAAGAATATCAAAGACATAGAGAGGTAACTAAAACTTTAAAAATATAAGGTGAATGACAAAATGAAATGGATGGAAGGGATCGAAAACTAGGCAAGTCATAGCTAAAGGCTCATAAACCTCTCTGAGAGAAAAGGTGGAGAATGTTAAAGACATACATGGGTGAAGTTTTACTAACCCCAAGTAATTTGCAATTAATAATTTAGAAAGTGAATTGAATGCAATATTTACTAATACATATATTTTCACATTTATAGATGATGAACACTTTGAAAGTAAGTAAGACTTTGAAAGTAAGTAAAGGCCAAGGAATGTATATATCATTATGGAAAGAGTAGTATTTATGAATAGTTTATCAAGATACCAATAGTTATATAATGATTATTAAATCAAGTTATGGCATAGCTTAGTTGAACTTTATAGTTTAATTATCCCTAAACTGATATTTTAAGCTTGCTGTCCTTGGAAGGCAGCTTCTTGAAACTTGTACTCTTCATTTAGTTGTTATCAATTATGAATAATATTGCTTCTATTAATCTCTAACAAGGAACAAAACGGATAAAAATGAAGTTAAAAGTTCTCTTATAGCACACTAGTGGAAGTTGAAATAAGAACTTAAAAGAAGTCTTCTTGTGTAAGTTTGACATCAACTTGAATAAAAGGAATGAGTAGAAGTACCTAATAATTTGATTATCACAATGTTAACAATTTAAAAACCTTTCTTAATAGGTCAAACTCAACTTGTAGTTACTAATTATAAACCAATGTTGTACCTATAAAGTTGTCAAAAATTCAACTAATCAATAAATAGTACTCTCAAAAGTCCTAAAGTTTTAGAAAGATGTAAACCCTAAACTTGTAAGTGAACTTTCAAGTTTAAACATAATTTGTAGGTACATCCTAATAACCTTTAATTAAGAAAAACTCCAATCTTATATGAACACAATAACAAATTTCACAAATTGTAATTACAACCACATTCCTTAAAAAACCAATCCACATAACCAAAATGTAATAGAAAAATTAACAAATAGTCAACGGGAATCAAATGATTTGGATTTAAGCTTAAAAAGAATTTGATTCGTGTCTGAGGATAAAACTAGGATATTCAAGTGGTGGATATATGGATATAGGTCAAGTATATGGTATGCAATTTAGTTCATGGATGAGTTGTGGCTTCTAATGGCCTACGTAGCATCGCCACGTGGTAAAAAGAGCCCATAAGTAGCTTTTATCAAAAGAGTAACAATGATATATAATAAAATGGGCTATGCTAGAAGTTTTGTCAGGTATGATGGCTTCTCACAATATTTTTGAAACATATGGAGTTTTAGCAACAACAAAAAATGAAACCATAAGAAAATTTGATGACTTTTCACTCATTTTAAATTATTTTTAAAATACATTTTAATATCAAAATTTGGAAAATAGACTTTTATTAAATGTTTGTCAAATTATTTTGACAAAGCCTGTCATATGATTTCTTATATCACCAACTTCTTTCATATTATGAAATGAATGAGTTGAACTCGATAAGAGCTATGATATAATCGAGTTAAGACAACTATATAAACATTTTCATAGTCATTTTTATTAAACATTAACTTATTTATTAGAAAATAACGTTAAAATTTGTAATATGAAATATATTTTAAATAGTTTATAATAATGATAGGATTAATTACACCAAACTTTTCTAGTTATGGCTTTTTTCACTTTAGTATTTAATTTTTAAGGGCTATTATTTACCTCCGTGAAGTTACATTTTTGCATTGCCCATACACCTTGAGTTCGTTCCTTATAAAAAAAATTTAATCAAAAAATGGTGAAATGAGTCGTATTACTTGTGTTACATGACGCAATTAAGGTAAATGCTGTACTACGTAATGCTTATATAACTAATACGATGTCATTTTTTTGCTTCTTAATAGATTTTTAATAGAGAATGACATCAAAGGGTACAGGTAATATAAAAACATAATTTTAATGTGATAAATAATAATTTCTAAAAATGAAAAATTTAAGAAGAAAAAATTTCAAATCATAAAAAGATTGAGATTCGATATCATTATCCTAATAATTTTTTAAAATAAATAAAATTAAAAAAGACGCTTTTCCCTTTTAAAAAAAAACCTCACATCCCAAATTTAAACAATATATCCAATGTGAAAAAGTCTAAGAAAGAACAAATCAATGTTGTTGCAGTCAAATTATGCGAAATTCATAATAGGTTTTTGGTCTCTTTCCATCTCTAATTAATTTTCCCATGTAAACGTTTGCTTCTGTCAATCAATGGGTATGATTCACGTTCCCTTGATCATGTACCCTTTAAAATGCCAAAGGATTATGAGCCAGTTTATTACTTCCTTTTTTTATTTGTGATTTATGTGCTGATATAATAATCTATAGTGGCCGACCTTATTAGCATGGAGTTATCTGAATAGGACAGGGGCTGCTACTGCGCATGATATGTGCAGGACGCTTCTATGGTCCCTTTCCCCCATATTCCTTTACCTTTTACACAATGATTTTGGCAGTAGGGGTTGAAAGGGGTTTTTTTGGTCTTTATCTGGGGTTGGCTCTTAGGGTTTGTGGGGCTACATGCATCATCACTGGGAATGATTTAAGTTGATAGATCATTAGCACAGCAATCCACACCATCACTGGAAAAACTAGATGCTGAGAGAGGGTTTTCAGAGTCAGTACATAGCAATTTGGCATTCCAATCTTGGAAAGTGGGGGTGGGATTAAGCGTTCCTCTTTGCGATCCCTTGTTGCTATCATTTCACTGCTGCTCTCAAACCTTCTGTCTCCTTCCTAACTCGTGCCGTACATTTATTGGCCAACTCACTAATTTAAAATGAATAAAGAAGCATATATGGATGAAGACGGTATACACAGCATGAAGATGGTATTTGCCAGTGACATTTGTTTCAGCAGTACCTCCCTTTTATAGTTTGTCTAGTCATCGCAGCGATTCATATCAATCCAGTGATAGAATTTTATCATTATTGTGGACTAGCATAATTGAAATTAATTTGTACAAAT
>JANZLD010000006.1:27296129-27313452 GCA_026413575.1 Erythroxylum carthagenense | reverse complement strand
ACACCCAATTGCACTCACACATTGACTTAAAATCCGAATCGCAAACCTTCTCAATTCTGGAACACTACATCCGAATAGATACCACCAAGAAATTGCAAGTTATAAGAAAACAAAAGTAGTGTTATAAATAAAGTAAAGTGATAAATAATTTTTAACAAATAAGAAATAGGAAATAAGTCATACTTGGAGAAAGAATTCCTCTTTGTCGAATAGCGACCGACATTCCAAAATCCCCATAAGACAACTTATAAGTCTCCATTTGTGTGGTTAAAACATCTTGCATTGAGTCATGAGAAACAATTGTTGTAATTGTGAAAAGCATTCCTCTACTAACTTTAGCTTGCTTTTCAACATCCAGTCTAAAATACACAATAGGATTAAAAAATGTCCCAGCTGCAAACAATGGAGAAGAAAGTTGTTTTCTTCTTCTCTCATTAATGATTGAGAGATATGGTAGGTACAAAGAAGACCTATTTTTCAGATTGGCCTTGATTGCTTTCGTTGCTCTATCCATAGCATTAAAAATATAACCCATTGTTGACTTTTTTTCACTATCAGCCAACCGAAGCACCCTCACCAAAACTAATGAGAGAAGAGAGAGGAGATGGGGGCCGAAGGTCGGGGGGGGAGGGGGGGGGGGGAGTTTTGTTAGGGTTAATTTTTTATTTGCAAATTAATCCCGAGTTTTTTTAAATTTTGTCGAACTACCCGGATTTTTCCGGTATCTGTGGTACCGGCCGAATTTTTTCCCCGGTACCTTTGTTCCCGTTCTGGTATCGGATCTTGGCCGGAACGAAACGTTCCGATGGATACCGTCCGGTACGGAACAGTATTAAGATCATTGGTAACTAGGGACTAATGTAATTTCAATCAACAATTGAACTGATGATATTTTTGTCTTACTACATATCTACTTATCTTTTTGTTATTATAGCCTTGTAATCTGGTTTTGTAAGCCTTCAATGGCTATTTCATTGAATTGCTTAATGTTTCAAAAAAATATCTTTTGACTTTATAAAAAACAATAATCTTTATCAAATTTGTTTTAAACTACTCTCTTAATTATATTTATTCATAAAATGTTTATTTCAATAAAATATTATTTTCAAATTATTTTAGATTTTGTGGTGCAAATTAATCTAAAGTAGCTTATAATTTTTCTTTAAAAATCGGTAATACAAAATATTTCTTCTTTATAATGATATCCTCCTGTCATCATCACCTATGGAATAAAGAATTTTGGCACAAATAGGAAAAAAAAGAGATAGAAAAACATATTCTAATTTTATGGCACTTGGTAAATTTGTAGGGGATAAATGTGAAATAGATATCATCTCCATTGAATTCAATATTAAAGAAGACATAGTTAAAATTGGTAAAAGTGGAGTTGTAGTTTAAGTTAGTGGTGGATTTGGCTTCATTATTGTTGGGGGTATTTTTGTACCCAATTCATGAGATGAATGATATTGATAAGTCTGCATTCGGGTTAACTTGTTTTGGTCGACTCTTTAAAGTATTGTTTGATTTTTGCAAAATTAATTTCTAATTTAGTATCAAAATCACATTATTATCCTGTATAAATAGGTACTCATGGTAAACAAAAAGAGATGAGACTGGTTACGTTGTTTAAGTTACATCTTTGTAATAGGATCTAATTCTCAAAAGAAATTGCAAATCCAAATAGTGAGAATTTGCTGCTACTTTCGAAATGTTTTGAGTGTGGAGCCATTCGGTGAGTGGATGCTCTTTTGTACATGTGCATGCCTAACTCCTATCAACATACCCATGAGCCCCGTTAGAGTTTTCATATTGTCAAGAGATGAAAATGTTAAAGGGTTTATAAGTGGTAAAGGTCAATCATCCAAACAACTGGTTTTAGTTATTTGGATAATGGTTAACCCAAGCTCAATTATTGTAAGTGAATTTTACACTTTGTCCATATTAAAAATTTATCATGGTATCAGAGCAGGTTTGGTTCGGATTATTAATTTCTCAGTTGTCCATCTGGATGTCCAGTCCCAGCGGCCCGGTCCGGTTACCACTGCGTATATTTCAAGTGACAACTAGATGTCTAGCCCCAGTTGCACTTGAGGGGGAGTGTTAGAGTTTTCCATATTGTCAATAGATGAAAATGTTAAAGGGTTTATATGTGGTAAAGGTCAATCATCCAAACAACTAGTTCTAGTTATTTGGATAATGGTTGACCCAAGCCTAATTATTGTAAGTGAACTCTACACTTTGCCCATATTAAAAATTTATCAAGCCCAACCTTTGCTTTCTTTTTCTTGCCATTATCATCGATGGTGTCCTAACCAACCTCTAATGGCTCAAACTTACTCGTTTTCATTTTTCTTAATCTAATGCTTAGTATGTCTGTGTAAAATAAAAAGATCGACCATTACCTTCGGTTTAGTTCATTTTACCTTTTGAATTTGCTAACATTAAGCTCGAATCTAGCTCATCTTTCAGCTCCTTTTTCATCACTTAATGGGCCTGTTACTCTCAAACCTAGTTATTGTATAAAAAAACCCAAGATGCAAGCACGAACTAGGTTCCACTTTTAGAAAGTCTACTATTGTCCAGTACAATCCTATCCCACCATGCACAGGCCCACTTCAATAATGCCCCACCACAAGTGCCCCAACCTGGCACCCTCGGGACTGAAAGAGATCAGCTTAGAATTGTTAAGTCCGTAATTGAGAATGACCACTTCTGTTTATGATCAGCGCCACTAGAGTGACAGTTAAAATAATGTTTTGCTCCCGCGGAAAAGCAGCTCCAGGTATTAGTTTATTGCACTGAAGAACTGGAAAGGCAACGCAGGCTAGTGGGGCTCCAAGATGGCCATCTCTCCCAAACTCCTCACTTTTCTTATATTCTCTCCTCCTTTTGCTTTCTATCATTCAAGCTTTTCATCACTTGCGTATTTCCTAAAGTTTTCTTTCTCTTCTCCACCTTGGAGAAGCTCAGTTTCACCTCCACAACCAGAGCATATACGACAATGGTGAAGGAAACTGAGTATTATGACGTTCTTGGCGTGACCCCTTCAGCATCTGAGGAGGAGATTCGAAAAGCTTATTATCTCAAGGTTTGAGTTTAATCCCTTGATGCAAGTGGGGCTAAATGGTCTTGATTCTTGACAACTTTATGATGCTCCTTGGTGTCGAGTCGATTCAACTTTAGTTCCATTTGTTTCAGTCCAAAGCTTGAGCAGGTTAATTCTGCTTCAAGACACATATAAACTCTTTTCCTTGGGAGTACATATGATTAAGTGGTGGGTCTGCAGAGTTGATCAAAATTCTGATGATCAGTTAACATCTTCCTTAAGCTATTAATTTCATTTTCCTTATTACTTGCTTATCTTTTGTTATTGAACTTAGATGCTAGAGCTAGCCTGATTGGTGATGTAACAATTTCCATGGTAAAATCGGTTTTGACATTTATTGTTTAAAATTGGGGTGGGAATCTACTAGAGTTCAAAGATAATAGAAAGTTTTTATGTGCTATGACAGTTACATTACACCACATTTTCGTGCTTACAGTTTTCCTAACTTGGATGTCCCTAACGTTCAAATGCATTTCTTAAAATTATCACAGGCCAGGCAAGTGCATCCTGATAAAAATCCGAACGATCCTCAGGCGGCAGAAAAGTTTCAGGCAAGTACCTTAGTTGTTTGATTTACTTACGCACCAGTAATCTCTCCTACTAGCAGGTTTTATTCGTCCTTTCAACTGCAATATTTCCTCTTCTTCAGTTTCATTGAGCAGTAACAACAATATGAGCAGGTCCTAGGTGAAGCCTATCAAGTTCTTAGCAATCCACTTCAAAGAGAAGCATATGATAGAAATGGGAAGAATTCTGTCTCGAGGTAAGTTTTGGGACTTTGTTCGTAGCGTAATCACTTGTCTAGCTCTTCTAGACTGTGAAGATAACAACCTCTAATTTCAGTTTCATGGTTTGGCGGGAAGTATTCCAGATAGCACCTTATAGAAATGTCAGAAGAGAAATTTGGCTAGTCAAAGATTACCAATAAATGATTTGTTTAGTGATCTATATGTTTGTTGTCCATATTTCTTGAATCCGTGGACTTGCTATAAACTCTTACCTGCACGCAACCCCATAATGATTTGCTAGAAATGTTTCACATTGTGATTAATTGTAAAATGATATTGGTTAGGGAAATTATGCTTGACCCGACTGCTGTCTTTGCTCTTCTGTTTGGAAGCGAGTTATTTGAGGACTACATAGGCCATCTGTCTGTGGCGTCAATGGCTTCTTCTGAATTAGCTATTGGAACTGACAATCCTGATAAGCTACATGAAAGATTGAAGGTAAGCTCTGAAAGTAATGTCACAAGTTGAGTTTACCCTCTCAAGTATTGAGCGGTCACAGGTACCGGTTTAGGAGTTAGTTCTTATGGTCTCAGCCTGATGTTGTAAAAAAGAGCTCCGCATCAGTTGCGCTTCCCTATCCCTAAGGTTTCACCTCCTGCTTATATGTTTACACCTTCATCCTTGCGTAGTTACTGTAACTCTGGACGAATGCTTAATCATATGTGCCAGAGCTATAACTTTAATCAATACTGTTTCCGTTCATCGTACTGATAAACGCAAGTGATGACGGTGCTAAATACAGGTTGCATTTATGTGGAGTCAGTCTTTCTTTAACTTCTCATTGCATTTTAAGTGGCCGTGGGATAAGAATTCAGCTTCGGTCCCATATTTATTTGTTCATCTTCTTTTCTTTTATTGGATTTGAATTCTAAATCGAAGGCTATCCAAAAAGAACGAGAAGAAAAGCTAGCGAGATGGCTTAAGGATTTCGTCCAGCAATATGTTCATGGTGACAAAGTAGGATTCGTTAGGCGTGCTGAATCTGAAGCCAAACGGCTCTCTGGTGCAGGTTAATTTAGCTTCTATCTCGTCATTATTTCAAGGAACGGAAGCTTAACAACTTAAGTTTTCGTTTTGAATGGTGCAGCTTTTGGGATTGGCATATTGCATACTATTGGCTATATATATTCAAGACAAGCAGCTCAGCAGCTCGGAAAGAAAGCAATCTATCTTGGGGTGCCATTTTTAGCTGAGTGGGTTCGGAACAAGGGCCATTTATGGAAGTCACAAATTATAGCAGCCAAGGGTACGAGATATGTGAATAGCACAAACACACACATCTGGTTGTAATTTACTTGTAAGCTTATCAGAAGCATGCTCATGGATTAGCTTACATCTTTCCAATTAGGTGCTTTTCAGTTGCTACAACTTCAAGATGAAATGGGCCGGCAATTGAAAATGGATGGAAATACCGAAACTGATGTTGAATCACATCTACTCTCAAACAAAGACACCATGATGAATTCATTGTGGAAGTTGAACGTCGTGGACATTGAAGTTACCCTCCTACACGTGTGTCAAATGGTGAGTGCGTCTTCTCCCCTCAAAGCTGGGAAATCATCCCTTTTTTAGAAAATAAAGAATGCCATTACTAGACAAAGCCGATAACAATACATTCTCTTAGAATTTCTCGAGATTAGTGTTGCTTCTTAAAAATTTGATAGTACCTTTTACACCAGATTGAATTCACAGTGCATCTAAGAACAACATTAAAAAGCAAGTGAGCATGCTTAGTGAGACAGGTTAACACCATCGCATTATCAACTTCCCATCAGAGAGGTGATAGGATAAGTTGCATTTAGCTAGTATTTCACTTCATAAATGATCAGTGTAAGGGTAATGAAATAGAAGATGATTTATAGATTCAGCTACAGCTGAGTAGAGACCACTTAAAAGATTGGTTGGGCTAGGTGAGCTATGTTTGATCTTATCCAAGTTGTCAATCTTCCTTTAATAGTAAGCCATAACATAAATGAGACTTTTGGAACAGTTAGTTTGTTCCAAACTATCAGCCATAACATAAATGAGACTTTTGGAACAGTTAGTTTGTTCCAAACTATCATATACCAACTGACTCTAGGTGCTAATGCTCTCATAATGTTCATGCAAGACTTATTAAATAATTTTCTAGACGAGTTCCCTAACTAGAAAATATAATCCTCCTATATTTGATTAGGAAAGTATAACGGAAAGCAGCTTTGAAAAAATACAGTGTACTTATTGTTGCAACTCCATATGCTACTTTGAATCAAGACATTTACCCTAGCATCAGTAAGATAAAAGAGCCTGATACTAGGGTAGTTTGGAAGAAGGTTTAATAATAAGCTCCAGTTGTTTGTCCACAACCAATTGCTCATACTATTCCCTATCTTGTATTGAATCAAAGATTGAAGGAGCTATCTAATTTTGAGAATCTATCCCATAATCTATGCAATATTTCTTCTAACTTTCATTTCAAATGCTTTCTAATCTCAGGTAGTGTTCCTTAGCCCATTTCACCCATAACGAGTCTTTATGAACAAGAATTCTCCATAATTTTTTTGTCATTAACAAATTGTTCACATGTTGGATCGATTTAATCCCAAGTACACCTTCTTGCTTGGGAATACAGATGTCTTTCCAGCTTACTTTGGCATACGGTTTTAAGGGCATATCTCTAGTCAAAAGAAAGTTTCTTGGAAGCCTTTTTTTATATTCTCGTTCAGTGATTTAGGTACAATCAAATTTGCAAACCAATAGTTATGCATGTTACTCAAAACTGAAAGAATAAGTTATAGTTGTAAAAGTGTGGGTAAATTAGCAGCAAATATGGTCCCTCAAGTCCCTCAAGTAAGTCTGGACGGTCCTCTGTAGTTCCTTTGAATTGAAATTCTGCAAAAAATTCTACAAAAAATAGAACTTCGGCACCCAATGGTGGAAAAATGAAAAATAGCAAAGAATAGAGGAATAAGGTTTTGGAACTTCTTTTCTATTAATTTAAATTTTTTGTGGATACTGAAAACGTTTCATTTGGTTCCCTATATAAAGAAATACAAAACATCCAAAATTAGACTTCTGCAGAATACAACTTTCTTATACAATATTACCTATTTTAAGCTAACAACTTTCCTTCCTCCAATATTACCTATTTAAGGTAAAATAATACCTCTAGCAACAAAAAGATA
Organism: Erythroxylum carthagenense; assembly: GCA_026413575.1. Taxonomy (NCBI): domain Eukaryota; kingdom Viridiplantae; phylum Streptophyta; class Magnoliopsida; order Malpighiales; family Erythroxylaceae; genus Erythroxylum; species Erythroxylum carthagenense. The sequence continues at coordinate 27,306,394 of JANZLD010000006.1, read as the reverse complement.
CGAAACATAATAACATCAAAATAGAAATATTTGATATGCTATTTCAGCTTTGACCAATATGCCAACACCCCAAAAATTTATCCAACTCCATTCCTATGATCAAAATAGCTTTAAATGAACAAACCCAAAGTCTAACTACAGCAAATCTCTATTTCTTTTACCTTTTTGTAGCAACTTCCTTTTTCCTAGTTTAGATAGCTAAATTAGCTTTCAAATTCATCTTCTCCAACATACTCCTCCTTGAATTTACCATATGAAACTTCCAACATTTCTTTCAATTCACCAATTCTTCTACGAGCTAACGATTTGGAAAAAAAAGTAGGCCAATTGACTTTCAAATCGACAAAATACAATATGGATTTCACTAGATTTCACAGCTTCACGAATGGCATGGAATTTTATGTTGATGTGCTTGGTTCTACCATGCAAAACGAGGTTTTCTACAATTGTGATTGTAGACTTGTTATTGCAAAATAAAACAGTAGACTCCAATTGTTTGAAACTCAAATCAGACATCATCTTCCGTAACCATACAACTTGGTTCATGGCTCCTGCTAAGGCGATGTACTCGGCTTCAGCTGAGGATTGAGCCACCACTGATTGGTTCTTGGAATTTCAACATATTGGACCTGAACCCAGGGTAAAGACATATCTAGAGGTGCTCTTCATATCATCAGTGCTTCCTGCCTAGTTAGAATCCGAAAACGCTTGCAAGGATACTGAAATTCCTCTTTCATACAAAACTCGATCATTAATTGTCCCTTTAATGAACTTGAGAACTCATTTAGCAGCACATAAATGCAATTCACTTGATTCGGACATAAATCTTGATAAAAACCTTGTAGAAAACATAATATCAAACTCGGAAGCTGTCAAGTACAACAAACTTCCCATAATGCTTCGAAATACTTATGGATACTTCAGCTGCTTTCTAGATTCCTTTGACAATTTGTGATTTAGGACCAATGGTGAGATCGTTTTCTTGCAATTATGTAATTTGAATCTTTTCAAGAGATCAAGAGCATATTTTTGTTGTGAAATATAAATTCCAGCTAGCTCTTGGCTTACTTCCAGACTGAGGAAGTAATTCATCAACCCAGTTTGACATCTCAAATTTTCTTTGCATGACCAATTTGAAATTGATTATTTCATCCTGATTTGAACATGTAATTAGTAGGTCATCGACATAAACTGAAACGAGTAGCAGAATTTCACCTTGATCTTCCTTTACATAGAGTATTGCTTCATTCAAGTTCCTCCTAAAACCTGAATTTATGAGATATGCGTCAATCTTTTGGTACTAGGTTCCAGGGACCTATTCAGGTCGTATAATGCCTTCCTTAGCATGTAAACTTTATCTGAAGCAAATTTGAATCCTTCTAGTTGTTGGACGATGATTTCTTCTTCAAGGTCTTCATTGAGGAAAGCTGACTTCACATCGAGATGAAAAACAACCCATCCTTTCTGACCAGCAATTGCTAATAGCAACCTTATGGTGTCATGACGAGCAACCAGTGTAAACATTTCTATGTATTCGACACCTGCAATTTGCACAAAGCCCTTAACAACCAATTGAGCTTTGTATTTGAAGATCAAGCCATCTGGATTAAACTTTGTTCTGAATATCCACTTGACTCATATGGCTTTTCTTCCTACTGGTAAATTTGAAAGTTTCCAAGTGTTATTCTTTTCGATCGTAGCAATCTCATCTCGCATAGCTTGCATCCATTTTGAAATTTGAACAGCTTCTAAAAAATTGGTTGGTTCGAGATAGACATAATTGCATCTTTCATAGATATTTTCCAAAGAGCTTGTTCAAATGATAGCTTCATCAGTTGTATCCTCGATTGAGAATTCTGCTTCTTCTTGAATTTGAGAAAGTTGGTCAGGATCATCAACTTCTGTATCAGAATGCTTATGTAGTTCTTTGCATTCAAAATCCCAGAATTGATCTTCATCCACCTGAATATCTCTACTAATAACAATTTTGTTCAAGATTGGATCATAAATCTTGAATCCTTTGACTGCGGTTGAATAGCCAATGAAGATTCCTTTAGTAGCCCTTTCATCTAGCTTTGATCTCTTCTCTGCAGGAATGTGATAAAAACAAAAAGATCCAAAAATTTTTAGATTTTTGACCAAAGGTTTGTTGCCTATCCATGCTTGGAGTGGTTTCATTTGATCGACAACATTCGTTTGCAGGCAATTCAGCAAGAATACAGCAGCAGTATAACTTCTGCCCAGAACTTTTTAGGAATTCTTTTGTCAAACAACATGCTTCAAGCCATCTCAATAATGGTTCTATTCTTGCGCTCAAAGACTCCATCATGTTATGGAGTATAGGTTACAGTTAGTTGATGGAAGATTCCTAAAGCTTTGCAAAAATTTTGGAATGCAGTTGAAACGTATTCATCGCCATTGTCAGTTTGGAGAACTTTGATGTAACTGCTGCTTTGATTTTCTGCCAGGGCTTTGAGGCTTTTGAATGCTATAAACACCTCATTTTTAACCTTCAAGAAATATATCCAGGTCATCCTAGTGAGATTGTCAATGAACAGCACAAAGTACCTGCTTCCATTTAAACATTTAAAGAATTGACTTGCATCGGGCCACAAATATCAGAGTGGACAATCTCCAGTTTGTACTTGGCTCTGTTGACTCCTCCTTTTGTAAATGGCTTCCTGACTTGTCATCCGGGCACATCCAGCACATATATGAGTCGGTTCAATGATTTTTGGCAGATCTTGCACAAGCTCAATTTTAGACATAGCTTGCAGTTTTTTGAAAATCACATGGTCAAATTTCTTATGCCAAGGTTGGCTACCTTCTTCCTTCGTTACGTTTTCTATTCTTGTGGTTAATTCCAGGTTTATCAAGAAACTTCTTCCTGACATTTTGAGTCTTGCAATCTCCTTATCATAATCATCAAAGATAAGGCAAGTTTTTCTTTTGAAATATACCCTACAGCAATTGTCGAGCATTTGCGGAACACTAAACAAGCAATATATGTAGTTCAGGAATGTAAAATACATTTATAAGATACGTGATCCCTTTGTCAGTTTTGATACCTACAACACATCTTCCTTCGGCGTAGACAAACTGTCCATTCCCAAGCTTGATCTTGGTTGTAATGAATTTGTTGAGTTCAGTAAAGGCTAACTTGTTAGGGATCATATGGCTGGTGCAGTCGTTGTCTATAAGCCTTGTGGTTTTGGCAGCTTTAGTTGATTCTTCGAAAGCCATGAAAAGATGTTTAGGCAGCTATACTTCTTCTTCTGTTGTGATCATTACTTCCTCTTGAGGAACTTAGGTTGTTTCTTCCCTTTGCTTGGCTCTACAAAATTTTTAGGTGTGTCCTGTTTTATGGCAGTAATAACATTTAAATTTGCTTTTTTTCTTGAACAAGCAATCACTCATCTGATGGTTGCTTTTCCTACAGTGTACACAAGGTTGAATCTTTCTCCTTTGTCCATCTTCTTGATTTCCTTTGAATCTGCTACTTGCTCCAGGTGGGTTCCCTGATTTTCTGAATTTCGAGTTAAATTTCAATTAAGCAAGAAATCCCCCTTTAAGCCCTTCTTCTAACTTAATGTGCAGCATCTTCTCATAAGCCTCCAGCTTGCTACATATTGTACTACGGTTAAAGATTCCCAATTTCCAACTTCTTCTATCGCTACGATCTTTGCTTCGAATTTAGGAGAAATACTGATCAGGATTTTTTCGACAATTTTATTATTTGCAAATTCCTCATCGTGGAGTTTCATCTGGTTCACAATATCCATAACTCTGTCAGCATATGCTTCAATGAGCTCATTCTCCTTTATTTTTAAGAATTCGAACTGTCTCTGCAACGTCAGCAACTTGGCAGCCTTGATCCTATATAAGCCTTCATACTTTGCCTTTAGCTAATCCCAGATCTCCTTTGGAAATTTCATATTCACGCATCATCATCATCATCATCATCACACCCAATCTGAAGTATGCGTAGCCTTATCCTTATATAGTGGAGAGGCTGTTTCCGGTAAACCCGCATGCAAATGTGACAATAAAAGAATAATGCAGGTTAAAGAGTAAATAAGTAAAACTGACGCGCTAAATTATTATGTAAATAAAATTACAATAAATATATAAATAAAGAAAATAAAATATAACTAAAGGATATACTTGAAAACAAAATATAACATGAAGATAAAAATATAATAATAATAATAATAATAATAATAATCAAAGTAGAAAATAGTTGATATAAGGTTAGAAAAAAAGATATTAAAAAAATAATTCGGCAAATATACTTGATAAGTTGTAAAATTTGATTTATACCTGGTATGTTGCAAACATCTGCTTGCTATTTCTACAGTCGTGTCTATCAACCTTACAGCTCTGTATCATTCTAATTTTATCATGACGTGTCGATATTCAAAGACAACAAGAGAGATACACAAAGAACACTATATTACATGCTGTTGAGAGTGTGAAGAATTAGAAGTTCATAAGATTTCATGTTGGAGCAAAGAAAGAAGACTCGTAGGAACATTTTACCTGAAATTGCAGAGAGCCTCAGAAGAAGAAGTTCAAGAAGATATCCACAAGAGAAGAGATAGGTTTATTCATACACAAGAGAAGAATAGGTTTATTTATACATAAGAGGATATCCACAAAACTGATCACCTTACTGTACGGGCTAGTTAGTAATCTTCCTAGAGAGTTAGTACTACTAGAGACCTCCAAAATAGTAGAAAACCAAAGATTTACATGTATAGAGATACATGAAATTCCTGTAAAGATCTTAAATTTATGTTCTCTTTTCCTTATTTATGGTCATAATGATGCTATTTCATCTTAATATAACTCTCTAACCCTCATATCTCACCGTGCACACGCATGTATAGACACAAACTTGAGATAAGAACTTGAATAGGTAGGAGAATAGAGACAAGGAGACCTAAAGGCTTACTTCGATGATATTGGAAGGAAGAGATCTCAGTCGATTAAAGACAGATGGACGTACCTAGAGCTAGCATACTCGAAGAGCTTGCCTATAGCAAAGAAAATGATGAGAGCAACCTCTGTATGACAGAGTATAGAGACCCCTTCAGCTTTCTTGAATAGTCCTTGCCTCCTCTTAGAGAACGTCAGTTGTCTAAAAAATAATAATCTTAAATCTAAATGAACTTAAAAACACACATAGCTGACCAGAAAATGCATATAACTTGCAAGAGTAAGCACGAATAAGCCCAAGAGAAAAGTGAAGTGAAAGAGTTCCCCAAATCGATGTTGTCAAAAATGGTCATGAGCTAATTTACATAACATCTGCTGAATGCTGAATGTAAAAATGTGGTTAGTAAAGGCTTAATGCAGGACTACTATGGCTTTGTGCTTTTTCAGCAGTTCGATTTCCTGTTCCCACATCCAGGCAACTGTGGGATTTGCTCTTAGAGCTAGTGGTCCAATGTCTGATTTAATGACCTTCCAGAGTCCTTGTGATTTGAGGTAAAAATGCATCTTTACAGACCAAATGTGAAAGTGCTTGCCATCAAAAATTGGGATGTTGGTATCAAGGAGTACGTTGAGCTTATTGTTTCCATTTTCTTCAGTTCCTAGTTTAGATGGTTGCTATACTGGTTTAAATTAAACAATTGATTTCAAAGTTGATCTCCACAGTCCCGAAGGAATTGAAGCTCTGATACCATGTAAAAGTGTGGGTAAATTAGTAGCGAATATGGTCCCTCAAGTTCCTCTAGTAAGTCTGGACGTTCCTTTATAGTTCCTTTGAATTAAAATTCTGCAGAAAATTCTATAGAAAACAAAACTATGGCACTTGATGGTGGAAAAAAGAAAAATAGCAAGGAATAAAGGAATAAGGTTTTGGAACTTCTTTTTTACTGATTTGAATTTTTTGTGGACACTTAAAATGTTCCATTTGGTTCCTTATATAAAGAATACAAAACATCCAAAATTAGACTTCTGCAGAATACAACTTTCTTATGCAATATTACCTATTCTAAGCTGACAACTTTCCTTCCTCCAATATTACCTATTTAAGCTAAAACAATAACTTTAGTAGCCTAAAGGTTTGAAACATAATAACAAAAAAATAGAAATATTTGATATGCTATTTTAGCTTTGACCAAAATGCCAACACACCAAAAATATGTCCAACTACATTTCTATGAACAAAACAACCTTAAACGAACAAACCCAAAATCTAGCTGTAGTAAATATCTGTTTCCTTTTACTTTTTCTGCAGTAACTTCCTTTTTCCCAGCATAGACAGTAAAAGTAGTAGAGAAGTTTAGCTTGCAAATTCATCTTCTCCAACAATATTCTACCTGTGAATGATAAGCATTTGGAGGCCCAGTTTTGATGAGATCAAATTAAGGTTGACAATCTAAATGGGGCTCTTCTTGAATAAATGGGGAACACTAGATAGGTAAATTATAGTTCCTTGATGGATAATCCTAAAACAAATGCCATGTAAAAGAAGCATTAGCTAATAACATTAAGAAGATCTTATCCTTGTTAATACGTAAGTAGAAAGGGAACTAAAATCATTTAAGAACTTCATAATGCATTTCAGAGAAACAGGATTAGCACTACTGAACAATAGGAAATCATCAGCTAATGCTAAATGTGTTATGCCTAAGCTTTTGTATTTCATATGAAACCTAAAATTGCTCTCTCCTCTTATATTATGCATCAAAATTTTAGATAAAACTTCAATGCTCAAGGTATGGAGATAGGGGGAAATAGGGTCCCCTTTTCTAAGACCTCTTACCTCCTTAAAAATGTGAGAAATCTCCTCATCAATAATAATATTGAATGAAGTTAAAGTTATAGAACAGTTTATCCATATGATGAAATTTTCTAGAAAGCTAAAAGCTTTAAGGGACAGAAGAATAAAGTCCTCATTTACTAGACCAAAATCTTTGTGAATGTCAAGCTTGATAACACAGTTACTACATATGCCTCAAGATTTTCAAGTACTTCCTGAGCAAACATTATACTATCATGAATGTTTCTTCCTAATATAAAAGCATCTTGAGAGTGTTTCAGAAAAGAAGGCAGAATGTGCTTAAGCCCGGAGGCAAGGAGCTTAGAAATAATTTTATATTAAAGGTGTTAAACACAAGCTAAGGGTTTGAATTCTTTAAAGGGCTTCGGATTAATGGTTTTAGGAACCAGGGTAAGGAGAGCATGATTCCAAGTAAAAAACATTCTGAAATTAGAAAATTTTCCAAAACTGTTTCACAGACAAGCCTCATAATAGAACTCCATGATTTTTTTCATAGAAATAGGCATTAAAGTCATCGGGGCTTGGAGCTTTATTGGGATTAAGTTTGAAGACTATGTTTTCAATATCTTCAATAGAGAAAGGCCTAGTTAGGAATCTAATTTGATAGCTATTTGGTTATTTAGAAGCTTTAAAGCAACAACATTGATGGCATCAACTGATATGGCAGAACTGGAAGGTGTTCCCAAAATGCCTTAATAGTAGTCTCTATTATGATCCAGGAGCTCATCTTTACTAAAGAATACCTCACATTCACTAAAGAATACCAGACCTTCCTTATTTTTCAATATAGCGATTCCATTGCAATTTCTTCTAGTAATTAAAGACCTACGGAAGAAACTTGTAATGGAGTATCCTTCTTTCAACCAAACTGTTCTTGATTTTTGCATTGGCAAGGAGTTATGATTCTCTAGAGCTTTACTATAAGATTCTAGAGCTTGTTTCTCTCTATGTTTCAGGGAGGGATCAGTATCGCCATGCATCTTAAGGTTTAGTTTTTTAAGTTCGTGCTTAACTCTCATTATTTTCCCATGAAGTCTAAAGGAAGCATAACCTAATTCCTTTCAACCTAAACCATCCTCCAAGGCTCGTTGAAACCCATCTATATTACAAAGAAAATTGAAAAACCTAAAAGAGGAGGCTCTTTTCTAGTTACCATGGAGATCAAGGATCTCAACTAAAGAATGATATGAGCAAAGTGATTCGTTAAAGAGGGCTTTGCTATGCTGAAAACTTTGAAACCATTTAACATTTACCATATCCTTGTCAAGCTTCTTCATCATAAACAAAGTGCCATCTTGATTGTTGTTCCAAGTAAAGAAACATCTATCTGATTTGAGGTCAATAACTTCCATTTTAGTTGCACAATGTTTTAGCTCTTTTGAGCCTTGGGATTCCGAGGACATAAGTGTAATGTTGAAGTCACCTAGTAATAGCAAGGTTTCTTTAATGTCATTCTTCAGCCCCAGCAAATCATTTCACAAAATAGATTTTTGGAATACAAAATTAGAGACATGGATAAAGGTTACCCATACTATACCCTTGCCTAAAATATCAACTTGTCAATGAAGAAGATGTGAAGTAGTTGAGGATTGAATAATCTTGATCCCTTTAATTTGGTCTCCAAAAAGCCAAACAACATTAGCTTTATTAATTTGCTATTGTGTAAAACCATAGATTATTTTTTGGGATAATCAGACTCGTAATTCAAGCACATACAGTCATAACTATTTTAGTAGTTTAGAGTTTATTCTTTCTCCATTTATATGTGTCCCCCACGATCTTGAAGAAATAATTTTTTAACACTGTTAGTGATCCATATGACTTCTGTTGGTCCTAATCTGTGCAGGTTCTTAGAGAAAGCAATGCTAAAAGGGAGGAACTCAAAGCTCGTGCACTGGCTCTGAAAGTGCTAGGCAAAATATTTCAGGTGAGACATGTTTTACTAATGTTATTAACTTTCTAGTCAGTGTCATTCACATATTTATATTAATCATTGGTCAAGTTTTTCATCTCCAACGTAAAATAGTGAAACATTGGAAGCTGCAAAGCTATGAACATTATGTGCCATAGAAAGAAAATATAATAATGAGTTGAACCAGGAAAAGTGAGACCCAAAAAGAGGTCCTGATTTCAGATTTCACTGGATTCTTCTCAGCAAGAAAAAAAAGCAAGAAATGGAGGAACATCAAAAGGAAAGAATGTTTCTGAAATTGACGATGATGAAAGCAGTTCTGATAGTAGCAGCGAAGATGATTCGCCAAGAGCAATATCATATCGTACACCTCTGCTTACTCAGGCATGTTTAAACCGTGATTAGTTCAACTTTAGAGCTCCAGAATATGTTACTTCCTTTTTTTGGACATCAATTATCAGTTCTATCTGTTAGTAGCGATTATTCCCCCTAAAAAGAATATTCCAAGTGCCAGAAACTCCTGTACCAGGAGACTTATAGTTAAAACTTCGGGCAAAAGGTGGCAAAGTGATAGCTATTATTTTTTATTTCATCTTTTGATTAATTCGTTATTTGACATGCAGGGTATTGGCAGGCTCTTTAGATGCCTCTGCAATCCGGCATTTGATGTGGACGATGAAGAAATTGTGTATAAAAGCAAATGATGCCTCAGCTTTACATTATCGAGAAGATTAACGCTTCCTATAGTTGATGGCCTCCTCTTCAGAAATCGTCGTCCTTATCCTCACCCTTATTGCGTGATGTTTGAAAATTTTTGCTTTTTTCCGCAAGCTGTATATTTCTCTGTGATTCCGCGTTTTAACGATTAACACCACATTTTACAGTTGCATTTAACGATGAACAGCTCTAGCTGTTCTCTTGTAATATAATATGCAGTTGTATTAATTGAGCTTAATCCCCTGCTACACCTAATTAATGCATCTTTGCTTATTTGATGTTCTATTTTAAAGATAAAATTACATTGAATCAACTCTCGTTCCCAATCGGGCCGGGTCACATTCTATATCAACATTCAACATTCAACATTCATAATATTATATTTCAAATTATATATTAGTCTTTTTGATGATTATGTAATAGGAATATAGATTTTATGACAATATTTTAGATAATAATATGCCAATTATAATATTTTAAATTTAAAGAATTAATTTGGAGAACGTTAGTGTAACTTGAAGTTAACAACAACTCTTAATTAATAGCTCACTAGCATAGAATTAGCTCCCAAATCATGTATATAATTAGCATAATGTCAAAGTTTATTTCCTTCTTTAGAATTACCCAACTTGAATACATACGAAAATACAAAGATCTTTCTTTCATTGTTCTCTCTATCTCACCAATTATCATAATATCTGGTTTAGCCGGATTCTGGCCGAACGGTGCGTTGCCGTTTGGATCCATTGATTGGCAACCTTCTGCGATGTCAACAGAGCGAGTATACCTGCAAAACAAGGTAAGGCACGTCGGGGGTGGTGTCCCGATTAGCCCCTCCGACGC
>JANZLD010000006.1:27256888-27269550 GCA_026413575.1 Erythroxylum carthagenense | reverse complement strand
ATGAAAAAGAAAAGAAAAAGGATTATGATTTGAATGTGATTGAGTAAAGAGAAAAGGAATGAATAAAAGAAAAAAAAATTTATACCAGATTTCGGATGGTTAGTCTAGGTTATCCAACGCGATCGTGTTTCTCCGTTCTTTGTTTTTGGGATGTCGGATCCGCTTTGTTAAGTGTTTGTTTCGCTTTTGTTTTATTCGTGATTTTCCGCGTTGCTTTCATTTCGTTCCGCTTTGAATTCGAAAAGAAATCCGTTGCTTTCGATTCTGTTCATTTTCGGGTTCCGCTTTCTGGTTGGGATCCGGTTTTCAGATCGGGTCCCAACAAAAAATTTGTGATTCTCTATAAAATTATCATAAACATGGAGAGCAAGAGACAAATCTTAGACTCCTCCTTAGGCTTTGTCTCTTTAATATTGCTTGCTAGCTTAAAAATGGACTCCATATTCTTTGAATTAATCAAATTCTACATGGAGATATTGGTTTTAGTATTAGTGGAGCTAATAATGGTAATTTACTTTGAACTTTTAGTATTAAAAGGAGCACAATCTTCCAAATTAATTAGCTCATTATAGCATCCAAATTTAAAAAATCTTTTAATTGGTTTTCATTGCTTGTACTAGAGTTTAGGGGGTTTCCACTAGTATATTGTAGAGATAGTCAAAAGTTTAAAATCATCAATCTAATAACTTGTTAATTCTTAGTGAATTAAGCAGCTCATTATCAGTTTCCGTTTTTTATCGCACTCTTGTATAACCAATTCTATCAAGCTTTGAGAATAAATACATAAAGGCTATTCAAAGCACTTGCCAAGTAACTTAAACCCATCTAATATTTCAAGGAATTAATGTAAAAGTTATCCTAAATAAGAATGTGTCTCCCTTTATTCTTGGCTAAATCCAAATTGATCTTCGTCTAAAGAGCATAGTTAGCTTTCCATAAATATGACATGGTCTTACTTCAAAATATTTATTAAGCAAGCTTCATTGTTAAATTTAAAGATGGAGGAGTCCACTTTTCTTATCAAAGTTTTTTCCAACCCAACCCTGATTTTTCCCCTATTAAAGAATCCTATTGTTGCATTTAAGAGAATGATGGTCGTTTGTCAAGGAAGAAACCAATTAAGGAAGAGCTCTACAATGCTGCACTTGCTTGTAAAACTTCTAGAGGAGATACAATTTGGACTATCCATAGATTAAACACTGGGGAAGTAAGAAAGCTTGCTTCGACTTCCATTGTTTGCCACTAGTTTGCTATAGGTCTTGTTATTAGGAAAGGGAGAGGAAAATGCAGTGATGGTAGAAATGGAGGCAAAATTTAAAGAAACTGGAAGAGTAGATGAAATGGGAGTAAAAGGTTCACATGTGAGGTCATTAGTAGGCGATAGAAGGACAGACAAAAAGGGGAAGTGAGAGCAAGAGGTTGAAATGAAAGTTCAAAGAAGATGTTGAGCTGAGGTTCATTTCTCTGGGCCTAAAGTGTCAGTTCCCTAGGGGGAATGGAGAGAAAAAAGATAGAACACCGATTAAAGCAAAAAAAAAAAAAATCAAAACTTCCTAGAACTTGCAAAAGGAGCTTTGGGGAGACTGGAGAGGCTATTTTCTCTTATTGGATTTAGAGAGCTCACTTTCATGGGAGATCTACATCATAGGCTTAGTGATGAAATATACTCATAACATTTGACACCACACTTCAACCCAAAACCTTAAGACATTAGATTTATGGGTCCTTTCCATTTATATGTCCTTCACTGGTTCCATCTCTTTCCAATATGGGATTCCTACTCACACTTGACATTCCAACAATCTCTCCCTCAAGTGTGAATTTCTACATTGAGCTTGGGCTCCCCCTTGAGTGAAAGCCTTTTTGCTTAGCAGTTCGAGTGTATGACGTCACCAAAAGCCCTTCTACTCTACTGGTCTGGGCCTACCAGGAGACTCTTTACTCTTCTTCTTGGGGAAGCAACCATAGAATCTGACTACCATCTCCATACTTGTCTCTTGCCGAACCATCAGCTTTGATACCACTTGCTGGAATTTAAAACCAGAGACTAACAAAAATATAGTAGAATAGGAAAGAGATAATGCAAGAGACAATTTATTGATTGATGCCAATTATATTGACGCTAAAAGCCTAAATATATAGAGAACGAAATAACAAACTTAGCTAATATCTAGATAAAACAAATCAAATTCAAAAGTTTAAATCCTAACTAGATAACAACTTTATCTTAATAGATAAAATTTTATCTTTTAACAAATATCTTATCTTTAAACAAAAACTTCAATTTTAACTTTGAATTAATCTTTCCAACATTCTCCCTTGATTCAAAGTTGAAGAAAATTTAAACTCTATGGAGCACTTCTCTCCAAATTTTTTATTTGTGAAGTACTTCTCTTCACTGTATGATGCACTTTCTCATCATCTTACCATTATTGAGCACTTTTCTCAACTAATTCTATAGAGCACTTTTCTCTATGATGCATCTTGGTGCACTTCTCACCAACTAGAACAGGTTGTCTTCTTCTATCACTTGCATTATATTTGCTTGTTCTTCATTGTTAAACTTGCAATCCTTTTTCATAAAATATTGAGACTTCCCTTTATGCTAGCAATCTTTTGCTTTATGACCAAACTTCTCGTAATGGTCATATTGAGAAATATTTTCTTTCTTTTTTGAGGATGAAACCTTTGCTAGATAAGCTCCCTCCACTATCTTTTCACATTCTTGGACTCTCATTGCCCTTCTTTGCTCTTGAGCTTATAAAGCATTAATCACTCATAGATCTCTCAAGATCTTTAAGGGCTCTGATACCATATTGTTGGATTTGGGGAGCTCACTTTCATGGGAGATCTACATCATAGACTTAGTGATGAAACATACTCATAGACTTTGACACTACATTTCAACCCAAAATCTTAAGGCATTAAGTTTATGGATCATTTCCACTTATATGTCCTTCACTAGCTCTATCTTTTTTCAATGTGAGATTCCTACTCATACTTGACATTCCAACATTTTCTTTACCATTTGAGAAATAAACAGCCGAGAGCTTGGCCCAAGATTGTTAATCGTCAAGTTTTCAATACAAAATCAGGTTAGAAAATAGAATTCTCTTAAACAAAACATTTCAAAAGAAGTATACGTAAATCAGAACAAATAAATTGTCAAACTTTCCTTATCCATTCACGCAATATAAAACATTTCAGGTTTCTGATCACCTGTAAATCCTGTGGAATAGGATCTGGGCACGGTACTGAAGTAGTATGATGAGAAAGAGCATGGGAGCATGAAATATATATGCAGACGTTTTTAGGGTTTTATTCACAAAGATGATGGCACTCTAAGGTTAAAACATTGTACCAGTTCTGAAGCAAAAATGAATAAATCAAAAATGGGTGAAAGACTTCATGATTATACACCATCCATCTTAACGGAATGGACTCTATGGGGCAGATATTCTGTACAAGAAAAGGGGGATTTAGTACTTAAGCCAAGAACATAACACAAGTGAATGCTTTCATCAAAACACAAGTGATGGCATTTGGATGTAGCCGTGATTCTGAAGCTCCATTTCTGCTCTTCCTTGGTTGACTTCATAAAGTCCTATGCAAAACCCTAACCAGAAAAGCAAATTTGACTGGTAAAACAAAGGCCAACTCGGAAGGCATATGAGAAACATTCGGAACTCACGAATTATATGATTACACTAATCTCCCTAGACGTGTGCCTCGTTGTTTAGCGTTATCCCGAGCTTTTGGTGAAATATGAGAATTTTTTAGCAGAGGTCATAGAATATAGTAACATCAAAGGGCCATTTGTTTACTAACAATTTCACATAGGAATATATTTTATCATGTGTCTCAATGCTTCTTATTTTGGGGTGCAAACCGCTGCTTCATATGTTTTACACGTTCATCATCTCCTTCCAGAAGGCGCAAAACCTGTTGTAAGCAATCGTTCATCAAAATCCGAAAAGAAAAGACAACATTGAAGGTAAAAGATAGACAGGTTTAAACTATAGCCAACGGAAAGTATACTGCAAGTTCCTAAAGATCGTCTTCAGCACTATATAAAAGCCTGCATTTGCGTTGTTACTTGAACAAGTGTCCAGTAAGAATTAGCATTTCACAAGCTTCGTAGGTGGACAAACCAGTCGCTATTAAGGAGCAAACGATATTTTCTTAAAATTGTCTAAAATGTATTAGTTAATTAACAATTCCCAACTTAAGACGCTTCTAGTAAACATATTTGGAGAAATTCATGTACCTCTCCAATTGATGGCCGCACTCCGGGGTCTCTTCGCATACACAAGGAAGTTGCTTTAGCCATGAGATACAACTCATTTCTTTCATATGATTTTCCAAGGCGACAATCTATAAGTTCATGCAGAGCAAGCCCATCAAGTAGTGGTTCTGCCTAAGATTCATAATAGGAAAGCATAGATATGAGCAATAACAAAGATATGATTAGTATCCCATGACAAAATATTATTATGCAAACTGAGTAAGTGAAATAGCAACACCGTACCCATTGGTGTAGGGATTGTTGTCCTTCCACTCTTTTCTCGTCAAAGACCTTACGTCCTGATATTAGCTGCAGAAGAACAATGCCAAATGCGTAGATATCTGTCTTTACAGAAACAACACCATTCTCTGCATACTCCAGAGCTAGGTACCTACATCATCCAGAAGACAACTTGAATTTGCTTGGCTGCAAACTAAGCTTCAACAATTGTATTTCAATACTCCACCATTCAATGTTAGAAACTGAGAAGCCTCTATATATAGTGCTTACCCAAATGTGCCAAGTACCCTAGTCTGAACAGGATAATCCCCATTCTTCCATCTTGCAAGGCCAAAATCACCAAGCTGTATGTGGATAAATCATTCCATGAACTGAGATGGTCTTAGTTATAACTACCACACCCTAGGTAACACATATAAAAACAAACAGATATTAAGTTCGACCTTTTAGTTATTGCATTTTTTCATGATTATCTGGTCTCTTGGTATTGTAACATGATGTAAAAGAAACCTCGCATTGTTTCTTGAGTGATGACAGAAACATAGATTCATAGGCATTCTTTATTATTGTTATTTAAAGAAAACTAATAAACAGTCCTTTTTTTAAGGGTTATCGCTAATTAGTGGATATAAACTTTTAGAGAAAGGAACTTACAGTAATTATGCATTCAAATGTTTGATCTTAAGAGGCTCAGCTTGGAAAAGACTAAGAAGATCAATAATCACAAATGAGAATTGTGGTTAAATTTTATTTCCTACCACAATACAAATGACTAATATAACTGAATATGCATATTCTACAAAGTGAATTCCTATCTGTGTACATGGTCTATCTACAAGTAACAAATAAAAGAAGAGCATTAATGTAAGCGTATAAAACACAAAGAGGCAGAGAAGTTGACCATTGGAATAAACTCATGTGTTAGCAGTATGTTGCTTGGTCGCAAGTCCCGATGTATTATAGGTCCACCACGGCATTCTTCGTGCAGGAAACGCAGCCCTTTTGCAGTTGCAATGGCGATAGCAAATCTTTGACGCCACCCAAGAGTATTTGCTGTCTTGTCTACATAATGAAAAGTATTCCAGTTAAGCTCATGATTGTAGCCGTGGTCCAGAATTAGTAAAGATTACATGGATGATCATTATTATTAGAAGATCCTTACCAAATAGATGCCAATAAAGAGATTTGTTGCAGATATACTCATAAACTAGAATGTTAATTTTCTCCTTGCAACAAAAACCCAAAAGCATAACAATATTCTTGTGGCGGGCAAAACTTAAGACATAAACCTCAGATTGAAACTCCGCAAATCCTTGTGTGCTTGCTTCTTTGTGAACTTTTGCTGCAATCAGTTGTCCATCTCTTAGCTTACCTTTATAAACACGACCCTATCCACCTTCCCCTAATAAGTTATCTTTTGAAAAATCATCTGTTGCCTGCTGAATCTCACCAAATGTGAATCGCATTTTATCGACATACAATTCAGTCCTCGCCCCACAAACAGAACAGAGAATTGGTGCTTTCCAGGATCTAAATTGGGAGCCACTTTTTTGATGTTTCACATTGATCTGATACCTAGAAGGGTATGTATTATCCATTTGTTTGCTAGAACCTGGAAGGTATAATACACTACATATCACTACAAATGGTAACCAATGTACAAGCACATCTTTATCTCGAGGGAACTACATCGTTATCTTAGAGCACAATAGAACAAGCAATCAGACAATATAGTTTTCCTCTCACTGCATAGGCCTTTGATGCCAGGCTCATATAATTAATGACCAAGACATCACATACAATTTCCAGCATACCTACATTATTAACTTTCTGGCAAAAGCACGCAGAAATTGTCAGTAAAGTCAGCACAAACAATTCAAAACAGACAACCTAATAAGTTTCCTAGTTCTATTTTGACTCTCAGTTCAATTCAAATATTATATTTTCATCATTACTGCACTTCACATCTGATTTCTGCTCTAATCTAAGAAGTGTAACTAATCATTTCCCATTCAGTATTAATACTAAGTTTTGGAAAGCATGCTTCACTATAGTTGTCTTAGAAATTCTCTCCGTGGATACGATTTACGACAGATAGAGGATAGTTTTCGTGCAAATTGGAATTTGAAAATAGAATAATTATTGTATTTTAAAAAGTAATATCTATGAAAAATATAATTGATTTCAATATCTTTTTACTAATATTAATAAACTTTAAAACAGGTTAGACAAAGACTTACTAGCATCACACTAACACCTCCTAAAAATCAGATATAGGTTTGTAAAGAACTAGGCATTACACCAAATGTCTAGAAATCACATTTAGAATTTAAAAATCACCCTCAGATTAGAAAGTATCCAATTTTCACTTTCAAATTCATAAACTGAAAATTCTTTCCTTTACCTCATAATTGAAAGATTTAATCTTATATGTAGATTTTGTCCTGTTGATCCTAATCCTACTTACGTAAGGACTAACTTAAAATACTCAAACAAAAATTGAATCTTACTCTAATAAGGATTTTGTTATTCCTTAAAAGACATTAAATCCTAAACAAATAAGAACAAAACAAAATGAAAATCTTCAATTCCCCTAATTTTTATTCTCCATCAAGATAATGATTTATGATCAAAATGATTAGAAGTATACAATTATGAAATCCTAAATGTATCAACTTCACCATTAGGCAACACCTTTTCCACTTGACATAATTAGTGCCATCAATTTTATTTTATTTTATAGACTGTAAGGACTTTATTAAATCAATAGAATTTAAGTACAAAATGATCTACATCAATAAGCTTCCACGATAATCTAACCATCAACGAGACACAACAGAAATTATGAAAGTCAACATATTGCTAATGACCAAACACCATAAATTGCATCTTTAGGATCATTATTGACTCGTTATGAGTAGGGAATTGAACTTCACTTTGAATTTTATGTCAGGTGAATAAGGTCAAAGCCCAACAAATTCCTTAAACATTCTAAGGACCATCAAGGTGTAGTGTTTCCTCTGTGAGTATGGCTCCTTTAAGGTAATCTC
Organism: Erythroxylum carthagenense; assembly: GCA_026413575.1. NCBI lineage: Eukaryota > Viridiplantae > Streptophyta > Magnoliopsida > Malpighiales > Erythroxylaceae > Erythroxylum > Erythroxylum carthagenense. The sequence goes on along the minus strand of JANZLD010000006.1, from coordinate 27,261,975 downwards.
CAATTGTGTATTAGGGTCCGACTATAAGTCTAGTATAACTAGTTGGTGAGTATCTGCTCTATGATAAATTGAATAAATGTATTAAGGAGGGTTTGTTCCTGTACAAAAGCATGTTGGAAGATCCTTAAATTCCTCTCCATCCAAGGGCCATATATCATGCTTCATAGTGCTAACTTGAAAATAATCCAATCCCCCTCTTTCCTCTTCTGATTCAAACAAATCCAGTTAATGAATGTCTACCAATTCATTATAGGAACAAACCTATTCAACATTCTTATAATTGTACCCAAATGTTAGAAGAGAACTTGCATTCAAAGAAGAGACGCATATAGTGGCTTCTGTCCCCTAGTTATATAACACATATATCAAATAAATTTATAAATCTTTTCACTCTGTCTAATTTGTTTAGCCTTCCTTTAACTACTGGCCACAACATGAATATAATCCTTTAGACTTTGAGAGAGTTGATAATTCATGCGGAGAGAGTGCAAAGAGTTGGAGATCAGCAGCATGCTTGTATATAAAGCCTCTTTAACCATATCATAGTCAACAATTACCCTTTAAAGAGAGGAGAGGTCACTAACTTCAGTTAATGGCCCTGCAGTGGACCAATTGTCATGCAAAATAGATGTAGAAGTTCCATTATCAACCTTGTGAATGATCTTTAGCCTGATCATCTCTCTAAGCTTGAGTCTATGGATACATGTCCATGATAAATTGTGTTTTTGTCTCAAACACCAAAAATTCTTATTCCTTATATAGTATGCATTTATCCATTTGACTTACAAGGAAACTTTACCATTTAGAATCATCTGAATTCTCTGGATCATTTGCACCTATTTAGTAATTTTTATAGGCATAGTCCTCTCTCATCCTTAGAAAACAGAGACCACTCCATATGACCTTAGCTAATGACTTTTAGGAATTGCCTGACCAGATAAATCTCCTTATTTAACTTTCTTACTAATACTCTTGGGGAGCTATATATGAGAGGACCAATACACATGTAAGCTATTTAGTATTGACTATAATTATCCCTACTATTGATAAACACCAGCATGTAATTCTTGAATTGATTCTTTCAATGAGTGATTGGGATTCCAGGGTAGGTAAGAGAACGCTTAGAAGATTTCAATCTTGTTATGCATGCTAACCAATTGGCAATGTCATCTACCACTGAAGAAATGAACAACTAGTTTTTTTCTTCATTGATGGAGAGGCTTGAAAGAACTTTGAAAGTGTTTAGAGCTTTCATAAGAGCATTAAATCATTTGCAAACGATAAACTTGTTATTCACAAGCTCTTACATTTGAAGTGAAATTTAAAGCTCTTTTCCTAGCTAGTCACCTGCTTTATGAGCCTAATTAGAACTTCCACACTTAAGGTGAATAAGTAAGGGAAAAAAGGCTCCCCTTGCCTTAAACCTCTAGGAATCCTTTTATAAGTTTGGTGAGCTTTCCATTGACTAGTATGTCAAATGAAACGATAGCTATATATTGAGCAATCTAATCAATGAATTTAGTAAGAAAACAAAAGGCATATATGGTGTTCAGTATAAAGCTACAATGTAGTCAATCAAAGGTCATATGGCATTCAATCTTAGTTTGAAAATTTTTGCTTGAATACTTCCTATTATAGTAACCAGTTCTTAAAGTAACAATATGTTATCCCCTATTAACTTACCATTTATAAATGCCCCTTGAGAAGGATTAGCCAATTGATAAAGAACATATTTCAATTTATTTGCAATTAGTTTTCAAATAAACTTATAGATGGTATTATAACATGAAATTGGTCTAAAGTCCCTCATAAAATTAGGGGCTTATACCTTGGGAATCAAACATATGAAGGTCTTTTTCATCTCCCTCAACATTATTCCTTTGTTGAAGAATTCTAACACTGTATCAGTCACTAGCCAAGATAGCCATTGAGACCATCTGATCCTGGTGCTTTATTGGGTTTAATACAAACATGGATGCTTCCACATCATTTGGATTGAAAAGTCTAATTAATAGTTCAACTACTTGAGTAGGAATCTACTCCTTTATAATAGATTTTAAAAGGTGTAAGGCTCCTAATGAAAGTCATCTTTGGAATTTAGTAAACTACCACTTTTATCCTCTAAGGAATCAATTATATTTGTGTTCCTTTTTAGTAAAATAGATTTACGGAAAACAACTTTTTGTCCCCCTCCTTCAGCCAAAGTATCCCTGATCTTTATAGGTGAAAGATTGATCTTAGCTGCTTGATTGTATTGAAGTAGAACAGATTTTTCCTCTTCTTAAAGAGCCATATCTTTAAGGGTAACATAGAGGGAACTTTGAATTTTGTCCATCTTCTCCTTTGCATCTTTCACAGCCAACTAATTGTTATTAAACCTCATCTCATTTAGACTTTTAAGCTCATTTTTCACCTATTACAGCTTCCTCATACATATGTAGAGCTTGTGAAATTGAATGTTGAGATTAAGTCCTTTGATTAAAGCTTCTTCAAATCCATCCACATTGACCAAAAAGTTGTTAAATCTAAATGGAAAGTTACATCTTTCAAAGCTTAAGATGTTTTGCACCAAGATTAAGGTGAGGCATAATGGAAGAGAATTGTTAACCGTAGCTTTGCTCTTTGAAAAATTAGTCAACCATTAAGCATTTACCAAAGCACTATCTAGTTTTTTCTCAAGAGCCAACTCCTTTTCTGCTTGTTATATCAAATGTAAAAATCACGCTCTATTTTTAAGTTAGTAACTTACAAGTAATTAGCACAATTGCAAAAATCATCTGTGTTGCTTCTTAGCCTAGCAATTCCTTCAGCCTTAATAAAGTGAATCGTGCTACTAAAGTCGCCAAGAACCAACCAAGGCTTATTCATAGTGGCTCTAATATCTCTCAATTTTTTCACAAAAGAATTCTCTAGAAAGCATGATCGAAAGCGTATATAAAAGTGAATCAGCTGATCCTCAATAAATGATTGAGTATCCTCTAACTTACTTGGTTCTTCAGCTACTACCTATCTTCTATTATAATGATAGTAATGGATGCTAACCATGGTCTAATGCTTCTTTAAGAGTCTTAGACTCTTATAATTATTCCAAGAGAACTATCAAAAATGGGCTATTAACATAAATGTAATCAACAAGCATTTGTTATTTATTATGGCTACTAAGCCTCTTGATATTCTAGGCTAGGATTGTCATTTGGAGGAGAGAGTTGAAGTTTTATGCTTCCTCTTAGAATTCCTTCTTAGTGACTCTTTAGGAGTTCCTTTTTGCTTCTACCTCTCTTGTTGTCATGTTCAAATGAGAAAAGATGGTGTTTAATGCACCGTCTTCTTGTTCTTCAACTATAGAACGAGTTCCACTATTGTCATCCTTTTAAAAAGCATTCTTATCTATCCCTTACAGTGCTTTTTCTGAATTTTGATTTTCTAATCATCTCTCTTTTCTAAAATTTTTTCCTTAAAATTGTGTAATTGATTGAGATCCTAGAATTTGGAAGAGTTTACTATTTATTAGAGTCCCCTCATTGGGTTTGAAGAGTATGTCACAATCTCTAATCACTTTCCTTTGTAGTTTTCTCAGGAACCTCATTGTCTTTGCTACCAACCTCTTAATTAGATTCTAACTGCATAAGCTCCTTGTATCCATCAATATGGAAAGTTTTTCTAGCTGGTTTCTATGCTTTCTTTTTTAGAAACACATTATGCCTCCATTTATGTGATTAATACAACATCATCAAATAGGTTGTCTTCTTCATCTAGCTTTTATAGAGGGATAGTCTCTGGTAGATTTTGGTTCATATTAATGAGCACACACACTATAGCATAGCTCACTCTCCTTATATTATTAGTTGATTAATCTAAACACAAAGGTTTGTTAATGAAACGTGTCAAATGACTCAGGCCCTTAATGGCCCAATGTTCTAGAGGGATGTTGCAATCAAAGGGGGATCCATTTTTTCTTAAGATTATGGAGCTTGATGCTAGGTTTCCAAGTTTTTCAAAAAAGGTTTCAAGTTGTAGTGCCAGGGGCCAAATTTAATAATCTTTTGGGCTTGATTAGGAGAGTTAAACTTGAAAGAGGAATAAGTTTTCATCATTGAGTAGAACCTTTTTAGACTATGTTGCTTCTATTAGTAATTTGCTTGAGCGTTTTAAGGCATGGAATAGGGGTCTTTTATCCATGAAAAATCCTAACACGATTGCCTCCTACATTGTTGCAGTTTTTTTTCAAGATGTCTATGCTAGGAGCCACTAGTGTGCCCCCATCTAAAGAACTGGGAGGGCAATAGTGAAACTTTAGTGATTATGAAGTATCACCTAGATTTTGTCTCCAATTCTTCCTATTGAGGGCATTGGTTTGGGATCTCAAGGTAGAGGTACAAGCTTCCTGAGCTGAGGTTTAAGTAACATAAGTGGCTTTAAGGGTTTGGTAAAGGTGAAATAAGAATTAAATTTGAAAATTCCTTAGAAGTTAAAAGTTTAGAGTTTGACATTATGTTAGAAAAGGAAAACAGAAAGATAGGGACATAGGAGGGCAAAATGAATTCCTAGAAGAAGAAATTAGAGGCAAAAAATATACGAGGTAGGACGAAAATGAGAAACCAGATGAAGTTGGTACCAGAAACCAAATGAAGTTGGAGAGAGTTGAGTAAACCAAAAATCAAAGCATGATTATATAGTAGTGGAAGCTAGAGCCCCCGAGTTTGATTCCCAAAAGAAGGCAATAGCTAGGTGTCTAACAAGTTAAGCTAAGAAAGCAATAGATTTAGCCAAAAACTCATTTATTACCCATAAAATAGTATTTAACCTCAAGTATTATAGCATTGTTTTTAGAACTATACAAGAGCATTGATTGCATACACATTGAGTTAAATAGTTTGATTATATGGGACATGAATCATTAAAACCATGTATGAGGCTTTTATGTTGCATAATTCCTATTAGATAAAGTGTAGGACCTCGGCCTCTTGGGCCTCGCGTCCTCTAAAGGGCCTCGGCCTCTCGGGCCTCGCGCCCTCACGGTTTTACTTTTCCACAGGACTTCCCAGGAGGTCACCCATCCTAGTACTGCTCTGGCCCTAGCACGTTTA